>CACRXP010000579.1:324379-371404 GCA_902702965.1 Spirometra erinaceieuropaei
CCTCGCCATATGCACCCGCATACTAGACCCATGTCTCAGGTTAACTATCAAGTTTTACCTTTCTAGGTCGATCGTTGATTGAACAGTTTGCCTTGTCATATAACTATGCAATGGCCGTACGTAGCTGAATGAGAGGTTTCGAAATTTATGACGTCAGTAAATACTGCATGCTTTGTCGCCTTTGCCTTATTCAAATTTATTCCGGGAAAACATTGCTTCAATTTTACAGATAAGCTGGCACGCATAAAGGGTTTTGTTTTGTGGCGTTTTGAAAATCTGGTATTTATTTTTGACCACGGGGTTACAAACACACGGATGCAAATACAAATGTTGACTTTAACGCGTTATCTTTTCGTCAAGCATCACAGGATGAAACTCGAGTAAGGTTACCAGTAAAAACCCTAATGCCTTTGGCAAGCTTTTAAACCGAGTTATACAGTTCCTCCCCTACACAAACTGCAATCATTTTTAGACAAGCAAGAAAACACTAATTGCGAGGACCTTGAGAAGTTACTCCATGCGTCCACAGGGACACCGGTCGAACACGCGCCTGAAGTTTTGTATGGCACATGTGTTGGCAGCATGCTGGGTGAATGTTAAATGCGCAGAATAGTTAAGTTTTGTTTAAGCCTATCAGAATTTGCAAATGTTCTGGATGATTGGCTGAAACAGTTTAGGCCATTTAAAGACCTTAGTACTGGTGAGTTCGAAACAGCTACGTAAATAAACAGTTTCCTACTTCCAATATCGGAGAAATAAGCACACCTCTCCCCCGTATTAGATATGGCTCTGCTCCAAATCTCACCGGGGTACCTATTACTTTCTCCTTTCAACTCTAACCATAACACTGACCCTCCTAGACCTGAACGTAACACTAGTCCTAACAACCCTAAACAAATCCTCTCTCTCCTGTTATACGGGGGGAGCACGCATCTCCGTGTTTGTAGCCGCTAAGAATAGCTTATTAAAAAACCTAAGCACTGGCTGACAGCCATCACGTCCAATAAATATCGCTCGGTCCGGTACGAGCAGCGGCAGCATGCACACGTCAAAACTTAGACACCCGTGACGGTTTCAGGCCAGACACGCTGGATGTCTGCACTCTGTGCAAGTCCAAGCGTGTACTGACTTGGTATCGTTGGCGTTGTTTTTTAACGACGGACGCGAAGCTGTGGTTTGGAAGGTCTCATGATCAAGATGTAACCCGAGCCTCCATTTGAAGGCAAGTCGAACACACTGCTCTCTCCTTTATGATGTCCTTATGGCACCTACCACATCTGTCGAATCCGACACAATGTGCAACGCTTCAGGCGGCGGCTTCAGGTGACGTCAGGCACTGTGTTCAAGCTTGAACCGAGACGATTATGACGAAGGACAGAGAAGAGTGTGAGCTCTTTCCAACTCAGTTTAGGTGCATACTGTGTTCAATAAAAGCACACCAAATTCGCTAAAAGCCACGATTTTGAATGCTGACGATTGACAAGATAACTCAACCTAACTCATGACTGTGAATCCAGCTGAAATGGCTCCATGTTAGTGCGACGTTTAGGCCACTTTCTCTCTCGCGTGAGATCCAAGACCTTCTCACTACAACCCAATGCGCGCGAAGTTAAAGACCGTATCGTGTGAGTGTGTTACGCTTCGTCATTCGCCCATCTTCTGCCGTCTTGCGTTCTTCCCGCCATCAGAACGCAGCCAGTGCGAGAGGATTTAAAGTAAGTAGAGGCAAAGCAGAACTACAGAAACGTCTGTGCGCAAATGCTCACTTCACGCTCCCAGTGAGAGTGATGGTACCCGCCAGTCACCATGAGCAAGCTACAAATTCTCTGGCGCATTTACTTCCCCTTTGTGCCTTGGACTGGCACAAGGCCAGGGCAAAGTTGTTTTTGCGTGTTTTTGAGAAGGGAACCATTGTGCTGCGGGGCTTTTTTCCCCTGTGACTCCCCCCGCTCAAGCGTAAGAGTGGGCGTGGTTAGAGAAGGCAGCCATCGTTGAAGCAGAGTAGGATACTTTCTCAAAACTCCTTGTACTCGTAGCTGCTTACCCAATGAAGCGTTAACCGAAAATCTGGAATGCGTTTCCGATTTGAAATGAGTAGTTAAGTAGGATTACAATAGTAATTATCGTGCAGCCTAATTCTAAGATATCTCAATCCGATCAGACAGACGGCATTTGAATGAGCTTCTTTTTGGTCGTCGGCAACGGACCCCACTTAACTGCTATCAGTAGACTGTGGATCGTGCCACACGTGATTTATGACAAAGGGAGTTTTATGGGCGGGGCAGCACGCTAGACAGTAAGCTGACAAGATGAAAGATAACACAGAAATATCGAACATAGAAACTGCCTGGATTTATGTCGAAAGTCTTATTGTACGCTATTGTACGACAACGGAAATGAGAGTAGTAATTGAACAATAAACAACAAGTAAATTTCACAGAATAACGGATTTTGAGTTAAGGTGTGAGGTCTTGCAAAGCAGTCGTTGTTGGCAGTATAGTGTCTGCAACAGCCTGCAAATGTATGCCAATATAAAACCCCATATGACACGATCCGCAGTCTACTGACAGTTGAATGGGATTCTTCTCTATACCGTTGCCTGGTCGTCCGCAAAAACTGCACTCTAATTAGAGAGCATGAATTTTCCCATTTATTTCGATAGCTCTGTAAATTCAACTATACTGCATAGAAAACGTGCGTAAAAATATTCTTTCTTGTGCACATTTGGTAGCGATTAGCGTTTTTTTATAAATTTTTATTTGAAGAGAGAATGTCTTTTGGTTTGAAAAAGTTCCTATTTGTAAGATTTTCATGACAGTGAAATGTCCATCCGTACAGCGTCGCACAAGCACGTTTTATTAGCACTACTTATAATGTATGCCTGGTACACATCCATTTTACAATTTAATGAGTGCTATATGTCGTCTTCGTAGCAACTTAGCGAAATGCATGCCATTCCGCTTATGGAATGTATACAGCATGTAGTCTGGTAAGTCCAAATGCAAGTGTAACGGTAAGTGATCAAAAACTATTCGGGAGTTGAACGACTTTCTAAAAACCGAAAGATACTCTCTTCAAGTAGAAATCTTAAAGAAGACGCAAAGCCCTACAAAAGGAGTACCAGAAGGAATATTTTTGGACACGTTCTCCACGTAATATATTTGAATTTATAAGGACATCGAAAACCGGTGGGGAGAATTCATACTGTTTAAGTAGTCATGTTTTACAAAGGGCAGCCCTTGTAGACGGTGGAAAAGAAGCTCATGCAAAAGCCGGTACCCCGATGTGGCTAAAAAATCTCGGGATTATGCTGCACGATAACTAATATTACAACACTAATCAAGTAACCTTCTCAAATGGAAAACATATTTCAGAATCCCGATTAGCATTTCAAACGATATCGCGTCTACTGTATACGTTAGACAAGAAAGCCTTTCAGCAATAGAAAATGGCGTTTAAGTTACTTGCAACATGACATTCTGATGCAAAAGAAAAGGTCTGTTATTAATGAATGCGGCTTCCGAATGACAGTCGTACCTGCTCTGTGTTTTCTGTTTAGTGCAACGGCCCGGAAAAACGCTAAATTAAATCCGCAGTCAACACTACCAACTCTCTTCGGCAGGTCACAGCTGCCGTGCAGAACGTCAGACACAACGGACGCAACCGTAATCTGTCCATCACTTTGTTTACAGAAGGACAGCCTCGTGTTACATCTACTTCTCTCTCTCTCTCTCTCTCTCTCTCTCTCTCTCTGTTCTCACACCCACCGCGTTCCGACGGCCAGTCAAAGTCAAGACGACCAGGGATGAACGTAGACGCAGTGGCCGACAAATTTAAATAGGGGGCAGGCAGCTCCCCTCAATGAAAGATCGCATTAGCGTATCATCTGGTAGTCTCCTAAGCTACAAATTTAAATGCGTCCTGATAAAGCCAATCTCATCAGATCAATCGTAGCAATGACCGCACGCTTGTACCACGAAAAAGGAATATTCAGGATCGATCTCACTCCTTTTTTCCTCTACTATGCACCGGGGGCTCCGTTCGAGCCTTTTGGCCAACTTATTTGACAAACTGGGTGCGGTGACTGACGTGCCGTCAAACTCATGTAAACAAACAGGGCCTGACGTTGAGTCAACGCAGCCCAACGAGAGTATTCCGCGAAAAATTGTATTCAGTGCGTCATCTGGGAAGTCCGTACGGAAGATACGTGAGTATATCACACGTTAATTAATGTGTGCCACGGCAGATAATGGGGTGTGCAAGACAACGGCTGGCAAAAGTTACGGTGTTCTGAGAATGCCCAGAAAATCCTAGACCTGTCATTAGCCAACTCGATCTAAAGTGGTAACGAACAACAACGCTCTTACCGTTTTTTTTTCGTTTCGGTCCCAGCCCTCGGCAAGCTTACGTCCTCTTGTTGCCCCTTACGACTTGTAAAGAGAGTTCCTGAACATACTCCCGCCTGGCTAGACAGAGGTGCGACCCGATCGATTTCGAGTTCTATTCTCGCACATCTTATCGATACGAATTGCCGAGTCGATGCCAAGGAAGCATTTCACGTTGCCTGCCGGACACCATCAAGCTTCTCTAAAGGTCTACGCCAACAGGTGCTAGCAACGGCCGAGGCAGTGGCTATACGGCTAGCGAATCCAGTGCTATGTTGACAGAAAACTCTGAAACAAATGCTCTCTCCACCGAGGCCAACGCCAACCTCAAGTGATGATGACATGCCGCCTCAAATCCCAGAACATCACTCAAAAACTACCTTACTCCCCTCCCCGAGCCCTGAAGACCAAAACCCGCCGACCTCGTCATGCAGGCGACGTGGGGGCGATGACTGTTAATGACTTAATAGCCCTTGAGACATCTATAAACACTGTTAATTTTGTACATTTTCATTCCTCCACGTAACTGTACTGACCTGGCGAAGAATTACCGAAAACACGTGTTTTTCAGCTTGACTTTTCAAATAAATACTTTACTTAATGCTCGGTATTATACTTTCGTATTTCAAAAGGTTAGCTGTTCTCATCACTTCCAAATACAACAGTCAGGGAGGAATACTGCCCTTGCGACTGAGGATACTAATTCCGCTGGCCCCATAGTCGACGTGAACGAAAACCATGGATTTTCTAGCAGCATATCTGCACTTAATCCGACGTTAACTTCAAATTAAAGGGTAGTACACTCCTGTAAAACTTGTCCGTTAATATGGGAAATTCTGTTCGGCTTCATGCTATTCTACAAGTATCCACCAGCTTAAGTTCCAGTGATCAGATTTATTGTGAACTAGCCCGTTTTCGAGAGAAGACCATTAAATCCGCAGTTCTCTCCCTCTACTAATACTGTATAGGTTGATGCTCTTGTGTTATTCGTGAAATGTATGTCAAACTAATTCCACAATTATGTCCCTGACTTCTGCATTCATTAGTTCTGCATCTTGAGACATTTGTTTTGGTTGAATTCTAGGCGGTTGCACGAATTAGTGAGTGACGACCACAAAGTTAAACTCCTAGGGTCTTATCACCCAGCATGTTATGATTTCCGTCGGTTCTCGAAACGTGTGCACTAGCTGTTATGTCCACTAAAGTATTCAGCATTAAATAAAGATCCATGAGTATTCACCGCAAAAATATCTGAGAACTTACGTTCGCTGTCAAAAAAACTTGAATATTCTAACCCCCGGCATCCTCAAAACTCTATAGTATGCGCTGTCTAGCCAAATATTTCACTTTGAATACAAATTACGACTATCTTAGTGTGATCATTTTCCAAACGACTTTGTATGATGGCAACACTTTTGGGTAAATCCTAAGTGCACGTCAACAGAAGACTGATACAGTGCTTCGTGAGGAGACCATGAGGATTAAAAGTCACTAGTGAAAACGCCGGGCATGTGCAGCCGGACAGTTCCTTCGCCAGTAGAAAATGAGCGTCTTACCTCCTTAATCCAGCATTTGTGTGCACCTGCCTTGAGTTTTGTCGAGGACGTCAGCTAGCTGTGTCAAGTTATCGATTTTCTGCTACAACGTAGTTCATGCAGCATTGCAGTCCAGAAAAGGTATGACTGGCTGATGACGGCTAATAAGCCCAAAATGACCATCCCGGTCTCCTTTGTCTTTGTCGGTACCACCTAATCTGCATATATCACTAGTCGCTATGCGACTGCCTGCGAGGGTTCTAGTTTGAGCCCCAAGGCACAACGGGACAAACATGTTCCGTACCCTGATCGATGAGCGTCCATCTAGCATAAACGAATATCAGTTGCTTGGTTCTGGCTACCGTCAAAATCTCCAGACATCGAGTTTTCAGCATTCTCACCGTCCACTTGCAATTCCTCTAAACGCTTACGTTATCGATCGCCAGAAGTCACTGATTGGCTGTTTTTGTTTTATAGAAACGTAGACGATGTGCAGTCTTAGAAAAGTCTCAAGCGATGATACATCCTGGAATCTGTGGTGCATATGTTGCCCCACGTATGCATTATAGATTCAATGATGATAAAGTAAAGTCCGCCTATTTTTTATAGCGACTGCACTCAAAGCAATTTGAACGCGTTCACTCGCAGAAACGCAATCGGAACAACCCCGCAGAAGATGTCATGCAGACAGCGTCACAAGAAATAACGACAAAAAGGTTAAGGGGGGAGGTTACCGCACGCCGACAAGTAGGGAACCGTCGCGTGTGCTGACTTGCACTGACTTGTTTCATTTCTCAACCAATGGGCAGTGAGCATTTTTCCCAGGAAGTCGCGCGTCTTTCTTCCGCGAGACTCCTAAGTTACGCAGGTTTCGTTCGCTACTTCCCAATTACATGACAGGGTTGGAAAGGTTTTGTGCACCCTCGTCTCCCCCAAACGCACATACGGCCGTTCTCTATACACTATAAGAAGCATAAGACACTAGCAAGGGCCCCTATTACCACTATTCCAGTATTATAAGTGGCCTTGTACCATTTTTCGGTATGCAGGGGAACATGCCACCGTTTTCTACCCTTCGATATACTTCCTCGGTCTGTTTTGAAGAAAATAGCAAAAATTTAATAAAAAATCGAGCCAAATCAAACTTTTTAACAATTTATGATGGGGTCCTACTTTTGCCGGGCTGCTCTCTTAAAACCAAACAAGGATATGCTTAACGCTTAAACTGGCCGCCAAACTTAGTAGAAAATACTGTCTCAAACAGGTATGTATTAAGAGTAGCGATGATTTTTGTTAACTTTTCCCTCTCAGTTATGCGATGCTTTTTATCTTGCTGAAGATGAACAGCCAGAGTAGAATAATCAGTCCCCTTGAAAACATCTGCTTGTCAACTGCGCATGGCGACCTATTCAATCCGAAAGGGCTCGTTTCGTACTGTTCATTCAGAAGATACAGATACAGCATGATACTGTTTGCAACATGCTATTACTCAGTCAGTCTAAATCCCAAAAGACTGACAACGATGAAAAACGAATATTATGGTTTTAGTGATTCGCGCATTTCACCAAGTAAGCAAAAGTAAACGGTATGTAACTCAGAAACTGAACTTACTCAAAGTCAGCCTAGAACGCTCCACAATGGGATGCTTTGCGATGACCTTTATTCGTAGTCGTCCTTTGAGGGGTATAAAGGCAAATAATATCCTGGAGAAAAACCAGATGCGTGAAAGTATGAATGTTTTCAGTGCGGCTGTGCGCAACGTGGGGAGGAGATAGGTCGATATGGGTGTTACGAAGAAGGGGGGTTTCAAAGGCCACGATAAGCACCTCTTTAGACGACGTTAGGGAAGTAGCATCCGTTGACTAGTCACTGGTTACGATTGCTTACGAGACGTTGCGAGGCACACGCATATGTGGGCTATTATTACGTCGACGAGGCCACAGCGTACACTCCGGCGGCCGCACTTGCGCGAATTCCGATGTAGAGGGAAGTGGAGAGAAAACAGTAGTCGCGAATCCCCTCTGATCGTAACGGGGTCGCTAGTGACGGAGTGCGAAGGACTTCCTCTTATGTGTGCACCTTACGCGTGTCCGTGTTTATAAAATTATGCTGCTGCGTATGTAACAGCTGAGGTCGTCCTCATCTTTTTTCTGTACGTATGTTTATATATCTGTACGTAGGGTTGTAGCCGAGCTGGTCGTCAAAGTCTGCTGGGACACGCTGTGACTAAGCGCTGGCGTCGGCGCGGTGGCTGTATTGCGCGCGCTCGCGTCCAGTGGTCCGTCTTGGGGTGGTGCTACCGATGCTTTCAGCCGTTAAGGCGTATGGGTAGCACGTGTGTAGATGCCGGAAGTTGATTGGTCGTTTTGTGGCCTGGCTCAACGTGCGCACTGCCACCACCACCACCGCCCATTGCTGATGACTGTTTGAGGAGAGGTCGACGCAGCGCTAGTAGTAGTCGATGGGTTTCAATGTTTTTTCAGTTGACATCGGCCCATGCCACCTATTCCTAATAGACGACTCATCGTGGAACGATTTCCCTAACGCTGTTTGGGAACCAGCAATTCAATTCAATGTGTTTTCGCTATATTTGACGAGTTATCAGGAAAATCCCGCCTCGCTCTTGTATTACACAGATGGCGCAGTTAAATTAACAAACGTACCCATTAGTCCATTCGGCAGGGACGCAGAATGCGACCCCACACAGGGAACGAAAGCCAGGTCTTTGTGTAATACAGGTTTTATAGGTGGGGATAAACGGTGGAAAGAAAAGCGCGGTATTAGGTATACATTCGAATAAATGCTGTGGTGACATGTTGTGTCCTCGAGCTAAATTTCTTCACAGCTACTTGCAAAAGAGCGCACGTATCAGGAACCCGATGATGAGGGTAGCAATATGCTTGATAGTGCCAGCAAAAGTTGAGAATTATTCGCAGTTCTTCCAGTTTGTTTTCACAAAAAAAAGTAGATTACATTCCATCTAATTAGGAGAGCGCGGAAGCATCAATTACAAAAAAGGTGCGGACACAATATGTCACGATGATCTGATTTTTGTTCCCTGTGTGGGATCGAATCTTGCGTCCTTGCCGTAGATTCAGTCATCTGATGCCGAGCATATGTTTTCGTTTTGAACCGGTTACCGCTAAACATGTTACAAGACGTAGGTCTCGATAACTTAGCAACCAATGTGTACCTTTTGATCCGAGCGCTCAGGTAATTCAGTTACTAGTATGAACTAGTCAGATGATAATAATGAAATGAAAATGGCAAAGTCGAAGTTGGAAGTCTGGATTTCAAACAGCTAAGTAGGATATTCTGAGGGTCTAAAATAAGGGGGGGAGAGAGGAGGGGGCACCTGGACAGCCTGGGGAATGTTTGGTGTTTTAAGCCACCTGGGGGACCCCCTAGTCGATTTCAGCTATTTGCAGGACTGAGCATGTCAGATAAGGCAGAAATTACCAATGCGCCCTCCTCTGGCTCTGCCTGCAACTATACCAGATTAGATATTTCGTTTGAGCAGACAAAATTAATCGGCACAAGAAATCTTAAAGCAAGTCGGTAGCGGATGTCAAATGAGGCATTCGCAAAATTATCATTATGGCCGGTGTTGCCCCGTCAGATGGGTCTCTTAAAAGCGTGAGGTTGTGTATCCTAATAGAACACTCTCGTAACAAATGTAACGGCCCATCTTTGAAGGATTTTGTAGAGCGACTTGTGCCTTGCGGTTCTGAAGTCAGAACTTATAGCAACCATGATATACGGTTCGATCGTGGACTTTCCATAGAGTACACACTAGCCTGAGTTTCAACTTGTCGAAACAGCCAGTACTTTTCATAATTCAGAACCCTCGAAGGCATGTCGAAGACGAAAAGTTCACTGGGAAGGGAACCAGAAATATGACTAACGTTTTTACTAAGTCACCAGGCTTCAATACTTGTATTCATGGGAGTATCAGCGTTCAGCCTCCAGCTGACGCACCAACTGTTAGGTGCTATAAAATCAAGTATTTTCGCCTTCGAAACCTATTAATGTTTCACTTTTACCGTTTTCAACATTGTCAATGTCATGCTGCCCAATAAATGTGCTATTGCGTTCACTAGCAATACGAGCTAGTCATGAGAATTTCTGTTTCGTAAGTAATATGCCCTAAAATTCGTAAGCGGTCGCAGTAATATAATCTGATCCGCATAATCCAAGGGACTGCAATAAAATCCCTGCTTTTAGCAGTTTGTGCAAGCAAGCAAAAGTAATAGAGGAATAAATTTGCGTTTTATTGTACTTGTCCTTTACTCCAGGTTACTTTGTCATCTTAGCATTCTGTAATCCAACCTAGGAAAGGTACAAGTGATTTTAGGGGAGAGAGCCGAGTTTTACAGTGCCTACGTCAAGTTCCTAAAGTAATTTGAGCGATGCAGATCGTTACATTCCATGAACATTTGTGGGAGTACTGGATAAGATGAACCTGTTTACCTTCTTAACCAGGTGTTTAGACTTCCTTCTATCCTCAGGCATATTCAGTATTTGGGCAATCAAAAGTGGAACCCCTTTCAGTTGCAATGGAGTAATCTCCGTCCCTAAAGTCATTAACTGCTCAGTAAGTTACCTCTGAGGCTTATTCCTTGCCCAGGGCAATCATCAAGCAAAGACACTGCACGCAACTCTAGGTCACGCCTCAGTTGTCAACTCACAACAGCCCTAAAACTTACTGTTATCAATATGCAACAGGTGTTGCCATCTTTTCTTGACTTTGGTCTCTCCGTCTGCATGAGGCAGTTTATGATAACTTGTCTTTTAAAAGGAGTTATGGCGGATTCTAAATAATTCATTCTGATCCAATTGGGAAAAACTCCGTGGCCTTGGTGGCATTCGAACTCCCGATAGTACGGTCAAGACTAAAGTACAGCCAATGGTTTAACCTCCTGAGCTGGGGGCACCATTGGGAGCCACAAGTTTAATCAAGCTACCCACCCAGCCTGCTGTGACATAAAAAGAGGCAAATTCTAATACAGTAAGCTGACTGCTCGAGCTGGATTTCCTGAGCAATCAATCTAGAATCCACTGAATGACTGTGAGTCTCACTTTATTAAAAGGTGGAGGTTAGACCGTGGACTGTACTCAGGCCTTGCCCTTGCTGCTGTGGGCTGTTGCGTTTTCTACAAGTGGGTAAAAGTGGAATTGTCTTTTAGCCGGAAACGTTTAGTTAACAAGTTCAAAAGCACTAAGGCCGGAGTGATGCCCCTGAATTATCATTTCTCTTGAAAACTACAGCACAACCGACTTCGAAACTTGGCGGGTTGACTTAGAAACAGGAAAGGGTAGTCCGGCTGTTTTTGGAAAACCTTTACTCACCGGTATTTGGCCGTTTTTCTGTTCGCTGTAAGCCCCATCTCTTTGAGGCTTATGTATGAACCACAATGTCGGAAACTTGGAGCCACAAAAAGTTGCTGAAAGTCGCTGATGGGTGAGAAAGTGAGGCGCGCACTGTATTTCAGACAGTTTGAAATTATTGTGCGTGCGTGTGCGCTAGGTATTTTACCAATTTTAATTGATGCTAGAAGTTGTAAACAGTGGCCTTCCAGACCTAGGCAGTGAAGGATGACAACAAGGACTGTTGTCAATCGGAACAGTTTTTGCCTTCGCCTTCATGCAAAAAAGTCAGACTACTATGGGCACTGTCACTTAATTGCTTTTTACTACAACTTTTTAACAGTTCTGGAAAATGAAAAGTTTTAAAATATGTGCTACAGGTTAGCATTGTTCCAACCCAGCAATATCGTCAAAACCGCTAAGGAGGCCAGATCAGGCCTATGCAGTGTGGGAGCAAAATATCCGGTGCGATTAAACCTACGCCCGCAGACTCGGAAAAAAAGAAAACTAAAAATATACCACACTGAGATTTTGTCTATTTGATGATATGCCACTGATTATTATTAAAAGTAGCCCTCCGTCTTGTTAAGATATGGGAATAAGGACCCCTCTCCTACTTCGGGTGGTCTCACGCTAAATTCCTGGGGGTACCAAGTCCCGTTCCTAGTTTTAACCCTAACCCTAACTATAACATTGACTCTCCTAACCTTAATCCCGACCCTCTTAACCCCAACCCCTCCTGGAACTTGGTAGAGGGACACCCGTAATATCGGGGAGCCTCATTCCCGTGCCCTACCTCCGCTTCCCCGAGAAAACCCGTATCATCTCCTTAAGAGCCTCTGCATTTTAAATCACAACTGTTCCCGTGGCCCCTCTGAATATCATTACGAGAAGCATCTGCTTTTTCCTGAGCACTGATCGTTTCAACGGGTTTTCATTTATTTTACAGTGAAGGAGACAGGTTCCGCATCTAAGGCTGACTAAAAGCAAATGTGATCCACCCACATTCTGTCTGGAGTTTGAACCTTTATCAGCTAAAACTATTTAAAGCTTAGCAGCTCAATAGAGAGTAGAACAAGGACTGCATGTATAAAAGTTAGATATCACCAAACACTAGTGAATAGTTTGCACGCTGTCCCGTTCCATCTAAATAAACCAATCGCTGAGCCAACAAGACGACTGTCTGCTGCATGTTTGTGGTCGAGTGTGATAATGGACACGTTTTTGCTTCCATTGTCTACACCGAGTTTCAAAATTAATGCAGTTGCGCACTGAAAGCAGATATCTGCAAACTTCCGTTGGTCATCAGTCATTCTATCGTTACTTCTGCACCTGCGTGCAGCCCAACATACTGCTTTTTGGCAGGCAAGTCGTCTTTAGGCGAGTGACTGGACGGATCCTCCACATCCACTAGCACTGTGTTATGACGCGGAGATGTTGGCACTGGCATGAGAAGATCTACATATGCAGAAATGAAAATTCAGAAGTAATATTGCATGCGCTCCTCCATTCACACCTACGGGGCTGGCTAATCCTGTGAAGGAGGAACACGGGCGGATAGAAGATGACCGGAACAGTCATTTGCAGCCCTCTGTCATCGTCACCCCAAGCCGTGGTTGGGGTGACCTGGAGTTTATTTGAACACAGGCCAGTTAGTCATCGAGCGTTTTATTCAGACGCTCTACCGGTTGGGTCACACGACAGCGTAATGCAGCTTTCTCTCGGAACATTCGAGGTCAGGTTAAAATGGAATCTCACGAATCGGATTTCAGGAAGGAAAATATCCATTCATTTCGCCTTGAATTTGCTATGTAGAACCCAGCAGGCGATCCTTCACCGATGAGCAAACATGGAGAAGGAGTGCCGGAATGGACGGAGGGAGCTGTACTGTTTGTTTCCGGCGTGTTTTGCTGGTGGCAGCCGGACAGAGGATATTTGCAGATGGAGCAATATCTGTGCTGACATGCTCACTATACGGTTCCTGCTTTCGCAGAAAATTTGAAACGATTTTTCCCCGATATTAATTTAAAACAGACAAACACAGCAGATGTTATTGTTGTTGAAAATTTCGTGACAGCCTGTCAATTGCAACTCTCATCCGAAATACAATGTGACTTGTTAAAATTATGCATGAAAAATGCTCAATTCCTATTTAATGGACAGCTACACAGATAGACTGACAGAATAGCAATGAGAAGTTTACTAGCTCCAACCTTCGCCGATATTTTTAAAGGTTATCTAGAAGAAAAAATGTCATCTAGAATGAAAATGAAAACGCTATAAAGAGCATATGTGGATGACATATTTGTGGTTGCTGATAACAGCGAGCAAGCTGAAGATCTACTTATTGCTATGGATAGTCTCCACCCAAAAATCCAATTCACAATGGAAAAGATGCACCAAAATATATTTTCTGGACGTCTCCATTACCGGAGGTGGAGACAGTTCAATAAGGCGATCGGTTTTCTATAGGGATACGTGGGAAAGTCAATACTTGTGTTTCCTGAGTTTTTTACTAATACAACGGAAGCAAAACTTGGTGTAAAATCTCTTCTAAAGAGAGAGAAACGTTTGCTCTATTGAGACATTAGACGCACAAATTGCCTGTCTCAAGGCAGTCTTCCTTAAGCGTGAATATCCACCACAACTCATCCAAAAGTGCAGCAATATCATACGGCCAAAACTGATGGAACAGTCAATTCCAGAAAAGCCCGTTATAATATCCTTACACTTTATAGGTGCCGACATTTCTAATGCCATCAAGGGTCGGTTGGGATACCCCATTAGATGGACATACAATGCAGCCGAACTCATATTCAACAGTCCTATCCAGCTATTCCAATTCCACGGGCAAAGGATGATTTGAATTCCCATTCGCTTGTGGGTGCAAGTACATTGGGCGAACGCAAAGACAACTGGCAGCCAGGTCAGTTGCCTAAATGTCTTCTAAAGCGGGAAAAAATTGCTCATTCTTCTATCATGAAACGCCTCCCAGATAGCAGTCACTCTGTTGACCCAAAATATCCTTCCGAGTATATTTTCAGGCGTGAACACCTCGGACATTGCGTTATTTTGGAGTAGCCTGCATATGGCGGGAGAAACCCGACCTACGCAAACACCAAAACCCTGTGGTCAACCTCAGCTTGCCCTGTTAATCCTCAGTCCCTAGATTTACACCCCCTCCCCCTGTGTGCAAACTTCCCCGCCTTTTCTTTCCTAAAGCGCTTTTAGTAACAATTTTCATTGCTTAATCTTCGTGTAATAGACAATGAACTTACTGTTTTTCAGATAACTGTATATTAAGTATTCGTTACCTGTGTTATGCAGATATGTGTTATATGCATCTGACAAACTGTCGCAAAATTCCTTAGTACCAATAAATTCTGCTGTGTGTGCTTGCATGTAGTATCTGCCAGAAAATACACGGGGAATGCTGGGGGACCCACTGATGAGCCGAATCTTTTGCAGCTGCGCCATGCAGCGGCAGAATACCGGCGAAACACGAGTCTAGGGGATTTTGGTTAGCACCTGAGCTGTTAGGATGGTATCACCTTACCCTAAAGTCTCTTCTCTTTTCCTACCATGTAAACAGCATTACATATATCTAACCACAAATAAGTAGCATTTGTAAAAACACCTCTCATAAACTAATGATAAAATTCCTCCATTTCGATCGTAATGTCATTTAAACAAGTGATTAAAACAAAATTCTGGGTTGTTTATCGTTAACTTTTTCCGTAAAGCATTACGGTCGATTGTTGACTAACGAGTGACGTAAGCCATTAAGTTCAATAACAAAGTTAGTGGCAAAGAAGAAACGTGGCAATACCACTTCAATTTACTGCTGAGTTCGAAAGAGACTTAACCATCGAAAGCGGTAGTGTCTCAATGAACTTAGTCCATAAAGCGCGGACAAATCATACATGTATACATGGAGTTATTATCCGTGATGAGACCCTTGAACTTGCTGACAGTGGAAGGGAGGTTTTGCATAAATTCTGAATTATTCAAATCATTCATCACAAGCAAGATGAACATCATTACCCCCGTCTCCAGGGGACTGTGGATTCTAATGTTTAAAAGCCCATACACTTGATAAAGTCATTTCAAGGAAGCTTTGTAAATTACAACGGTCGGGCTCATTTAACAATTGGCGAGATCCCAGCCAAGCTTTTAAAGGAAGTCGCCAGTGAAGTTCTACGCCTCCAATCAATTAATCCTCACAGGCCGTCCGAGGTCAGATATCATTTTTCGGGCAGAAAACGCGTTTATGCAGCCCTGCCTATCAGTCGTCGTTGGCTAAATACAGACCAATGAATTTGAAATGTATTTCCTGCAAGTGTCATTAAGATAATAATTTGGAAGTAACTGATGAACCCTGCCAACACATGGCCCCGGGGGCCAGACGGGGCCAGGCCCCGTCCAAATTTCCATCCTTTCTAATCACGTCATTCTGCATTATTTTAGACTGTTTTAGCTTTATTATCGTGAAATATAAGCTTTTTAACTTGTATAATGCGTTTTCAGTCGTATGAAATCGACAGAAATTCATGTTTCACGAAGGCAAATATTGGCCTTGTTTAAGTCGGTCATGTACATACCCACGTGGACGGAACTTTTACGCTGACTGTGTGCACGCGTGATGCATACAGCTGACCGACTCCTGCTTCTTACTTGGCTCGTTTTGACTGCAGTACGTTATCCATTTACTTATTTATTTCTTCTATGCGATGCAATATGTCATTGAAATACGGTTCTGATCTGAGGCATGTCATTCAAATTTTATCAAGGTTTGTAGACTGAAAGAAATTATTTGTCTAACTATTGTCTTGACACATGTCGGTTCTAGCAATTTCTGAACAGCCTCGCTAGCAAATCCTGCATAAATTTTTAGCCAGGAAACCCCCTGAAGCGAACTAAATGTTTGCTGCAAAACCGCTCCTAGTTGTTTGCGCAGGCAAGCAAGAATCTAAAACCATGATCGTAGGGAGTACCGTGTTTTTGTGCTCACTTGTGAACTTAGGCTTCTCCTGGTATATAATGGCGACTGTGTGCGTTTTGGATAGCTAACTAGTTGCTTGCCGACGAAATTGCGATCTAGAATGTCATCTGTAAACCTGACGACCAAGATAACTTGCATGCTAAGCTTACACAACAGCAGGATGCATCCAACTATTGGTATCTGTGGTACAACATGAGATGTGCGCCTTACTTCGTCTGAGAAATCAAGACCGAAACAACGACGTGATAGTATATTTTTAGACGAGTATATTTGCAGCACTTGGCTACCCTCTAAGACTTCGACTTATTGATGAAGAACACCAGAGCTCCAACCCAAGCACGTGTGCATGCCATCACAAAGAAGTTTTCCCCAAGACTCCTGAAAATTTTGTGAAAGCATACTTGCATTGCGCAATGCAAGTTGCGAGGCCGTAAACAGTAACATATCAAACGTCCTCCAGCAGAGTGTAACGGAGGGTTAATGACTAGTCAAAGTCCAGGTATCGCTGTCATAAGTAATTCGTCAGACAAATCTAAAGCTTTCGGGTTTTTGCAAAACGCATATGGTTATAACGTAAATATGCCAATCCATGTCCGTCGGTGGCTCCTTTATACTTACCATCATAATGACCCCGTGAGGCCTCACGTTGAATTGTCACAGCCCTCCAGTCGATGCTGGGTAAGGGGAAGTTCTACTCATCTGAATGGTTGGTAGGGACTTGGTATGGCCTGCTCATGGAAGATGTTATGTCATCATAGATGGGAATTTTAAAATGTGTTTTGAAACATTTGTTTAAAGATGCGAAACCAATTGTTAAGACTGTAATCTTTCTTTACCTTCTTCTCCAACAAGATCCCGGGCTTTATGGCTGCTTGCATCAGCCTTTTACGGCCAGGAAGTTCAAAGATTCGCGCCATTCCTCTTTTTAATAAAACAAATCGAACTGCAAAGAATCCATGAGAAGTCAGTAAAGAGAACTCATTCAAAGGAGGGTAACTCTAAGTAAATAAGCCGAAATATCTTTATTTTTCAAGTAATTATTTGTTCATTAATCAGGAACCTGAAATAACATTTAGTCCAATTTGATTAACTGGTTGAAACAATCCAGAGTGAAACCGAAACCAGCGCCAAAATTGTGCCGTGTGGTATGTACTCAGTCATGCCCGGTTCACAAAATTTCGACTGCCAAAATCTCAGTCTGTTCGGCTGGCACGGGCCAGGACCTTTGGCAGGATAGGCGCACTTAAACTACCTGAAGGAAACGCAACAAAGGGTTGTGACCAAACAGCACATGATTTCGCGTCGGAGGTACTAGGATTTTCATTTAATACTGCGTACTTGCGTATACATTACATTCGGAAGCACAAAACATATCCATTTTCCTATCCTACCTACCACACTGTGGTGTCTGTGTGGTCTTGACCTGATCAGTACGACTCTATATGCAGAGAGCAAAATATCTCTGTTTATGCCTCAGTTAAATTCTACTTCATTATCAAACAGTCCGTCTTGTATTAAGCCCGTTAATATTGTTTCTTTTGAGAATTCCTTGCAAGGTTGTACCAACAACGTCAGAACGCCTGTATCTTTAGTCCAAGCGACTGAATTTCTCTTGCAAAAGATGTCATAAGATTGCAAATACCTTTAAACGGATGGTAGGCAGTCTCATATACTTATTTCGACCTCTAACTCGTCCGAAGGACGTCATGGCAGCAAAGAAGGCGGAGTATAATCTTAGCATTCAATTTCATGGGCTCTCGTGCAACTGCTAACTGCATGAGAATAGGAAAAGACAGTCGAGCGGGATGCGACTAAGTCTTTTACTAATCACTTAACGGCTTCGTGCGTATAGCTCTAATGAGTGAAGCCATTTAGCCTGGACTATCATCAGTGAGTTGAAAAGTTAACTGCTTGGCCCAGTCGATTTCACAGCCCTAGACCCCTCTCCCATATTGTCGCTACCTCCGGAGAGGGGCCGTCCTCATGAGTAAGGCGGTTTTCGATAACAACCCTGAGTCCGTAGTGTGGACGGTGTCCAGCAGATATTCTTTGACCAAACTTCCAAACACCTTATTTTTCTCCTTCAGTCGACGCTTGCACTGAGTCGATGCCATCATTGGATTGAACCTGATTCGGGGCCTTGATTGAGAGAACATTTGAGTGGGAATCACCTTCTAATGCAGGTAATCGTGCTCGAAGTTTCAGGGGGATCAGGGTTAGGGTTAAGGATTAGGTGAGCAGTAGGCCTAAGGTAGGACTATGGTCAAGTTTAGGACTGGGTTTAATGTTTGGGTTGGCATTTTGACAAGAGAACAAGCACCCTTCCTGCAATTTAAAGCAAGTGCACCTGTATTACAGGAGGGTCTCAGTCCCCTTGGTCCTGTTCGAAATTCGTCGGGAAAATACGTCTTCATTGATATCTTTTGATTCTAGTATAGGTACCTGGATTAAAAATCGGAGAAGTGCGATAGAGTACAAATAAGTGATAAAAAGTAAAGAAAATATATAAAGTATGGAAGGCTCTTTTGTCGACAGCTGAAATCTGGCATTTGCAAAAGAACGTTCTTTGGGAGATTTCACTGCGAGTGGTGCCTGCCAAAATATATGCGATTCCTGGAATTATAATCACTGCAAGCAATTGCAATATGTGCATTTACGCCTTTAAAAAAACAAAACTGTGGTTTCATACAGCTAGATATTTATAATATGACGTAGGTCAATAATTTCAGTGTATTTTCAATCCAGACTCATATTAATCCGGCCTTAGCCAAGATCGTCCCCGTTGTCGAAATTCGAATATGACTCACATACTAAAGCCCAGCTCGAGTACAAATAACTTTCCTGCATGGACCTGCCAACCGATTGTATTCATTCGCTTTAGATCTCACTTGTCCATGACTTTAATATCAAATTCTGCAGGGCATCATTACTGCATAAATCGTTTACGGCACATCCTATCAAGGGCTTTGATTGACAGCCAACTTTTGTGTTCCAGTTGGAAAACTACACTATCAAAGCTTAATTTGTTCATTATCAATAGACTTTTCGCGTTTATATAATTTCTTGTCCTTGAGATCTAACTGACGTCTGGGTCCTGATGAATGCATTCAGATATTCTCCACACACCGTTATCTGTGACTTTTTGGCATATCCCATTTTATATCATTAGCGGTAGGCTTATGTGACCAGAACCATGATGTTTCCAGAAGAACTGGGACAGCCAATGTTGCTTATTCTAGTAAGCGAGCTGCCATGGTTCAGTTCAGTTCGCCGGCAGCCCAACTTACTATTTGGCAAAGCTTCCCTATCGACTTTGATTCTCGTTTATCGGTGTCGCTAACTTCCTCAAAACAAAAGAATTACGATATGAACGATTCCTCTAATGGAGGATAGTGACCAAACACAGTGGAACCCCTTGTTTATTATTCCGAGCTTTCGAACTCTCACAGTAATACATCTTCGTAGAGCCCAGCAGCAAACGATTGATTGACAGTTATAATGGACATTAGTTAAGCAGCGTCCAGTGCCGTTGGTCTAGGTGTGACCGCATAGGGTTGCACCTATGAGCGTCAGATCAGTACATTGTTTTGCTGGGTTCTCATCATAGGCCCAGGCTTTGATCAACTCTCCGCTTATCTTGCTTCCGGCTTGAGCAATTAACTTGGCGACCTCGAAGTTTAACTCGTGACCCGCTTCGAAGGTGGGGGTAGCCCCCAGTGTTAGTTCGTCACGTCATCATGCCTGCGCGATTAGTGATGTGCCCAGTCTGACCCGCGTAATTACAAGAACAGTTTAGACACGGGTGACTATAAAACACACCAGACTGCTTCCTGGATTCTACTTTTTCCTTGATCTCCACAATCCCGTTGCGCATGCTAGGTTTTAGGCTGATATGAAATTCCAGTGCCCGTGGAAATGTCTTCTTTTTATAAAAGCACTAACTCTAAAAATGAACTGAGTTTCAGACTAGGCGAGATACCCCTTACATTAGCCACTGTTTTGCCAGGAGCAAGCAATCCATGCGGCATTTGCTTGGAATTAACTAGCTTTGCATCCCCTCAGATTCACTTCCTGATTTTGGGGATCTTCTGACTGCGCAAATCCAAATTAAGATTATTCTTCAAAGTTATCAGAGGTGTTAACGTTTATCAAATTATCTGGCCGTCCCTACTCCCAAGTAGATACGTGCATCTTGTAGTCTTTTTTCGGGGCAATAAGTTCAAATGCAGGTTACATTGTCTGCATCTGAAGTGAGCGTCTGAACGAAAGAACGGTGGCCGCCATTTCTTTTTTTTGTTTTCGAACAGAGTTATGGTGGGATTTTGTTAATACAAAAGTCATTTGGCAGTACACAAAAGATGTGGGAATAATTCCTGTCCGCCCCAAAGCAGACAAGCCCAGTTTTAACAATAGTTTTTTGGTAAATTCCAACTATAACAATTCAAAAGTGGGCGTTTTAAGTCCTAATAATGACACAAAAATCTGTTTCCCCCTAACAAAGGACAGCTATTTTGCGTTTGCCATTAACGACCAGATGCCATCATCTTTGCGGAAGTATTTAAAATCGCTGTCTTCCTCCAAATTGCCCTTTCAGTGTCCAAAATTTAGCTTAGATGAATTGACCCTCCTATTACGGGCCGTATTGCGCTACATTTAAAGTGGGGCAGCTTGGGTCAGTGTTTTGGTTATAGTAAAGACAATGTGAGTTAGTGTTGGATTTAGTGCTAGAGTTAAGAGAACGGGAACCAGGCAGCCTCCTTGGCTTTAGAGCACGGCCACCTGTCGAAGGGGGCTCCATATTTCCGTATCTAATCATGAAGTGCAGCCATTTAATTGTAAGAGACGAAGAATTCTTTCGTCCCTGAAAATGCAAGCTAAAGTTGTTTCACGTGAAACGCCGCAAATAAAAGCTTGTTCTCTGGGGTTTCGGACTCGCACAGATGGGCTGCAGCCAGTAACTGCTGTCTTTAATGATTAAACAGCTTTTAGCGTCTTCACCGGGCCACAAGTTTAAACTCGACTTTCTGCCTTTATTTTCATAAATAATTGTTCTGGGGTATAAATATAAAATGAGACGTTTTCTACTTCACCTAAATAAAAATTCATTTGGGTCACTAAGGTATAAATTGAGCTCCTCGTGTTTACTGGGGTGACACGCTGGTTAAATAAGCAAAGTTAACGGGATATGAAATTCGTTCTCAGCCAGGAAGTATTACTTAAATGAGGCTGTAATATGAACCATCGTGCAGAGTGATCCGAAGATGCTTCAGTCACTTCAGGATGCCGGCTTTCGAATACACTCCTTTTCAGCGGTCTGCAAAAACCTCACTTGGACAAAAACTACTACTTATGTAGTATGCGCCTCTTCT
The DNA here is from genome assembly GCA_902702965.1 of Spirometra erinaceieuropaei. Taxonomy (NCBI): domain Eukaryota; kingdom Metazoa; phylum Platyhelminthes; class Cestoda; order Diphyllobothriidea; family Diphyllobothriidae; genus Spirometra; species Spirometra erinaceieuropaei. The sequence continues at coordinate 346,038 of CACRXP010000579.1, forward strand.
ACTGATTTCTGATGGCTTCATAAGTTCAGATATATTTCATAGAAGACAAAGCCAAGATGTTTAAAGGTCTACATCCATAGCAAAATCTTACGTGACGATATCTTCTTGGTGATATGGAGTTATGTGATTTTCTTTACATGCAAACTATACAGCTTCTAGGCTGCAAACCAAAACACCAATGCAAGGGCAGATCTGATACAAAATTATTAGAGTCGGAAGATTTTTTGAAACCTAAATACAGCCTTAACTCGAGTACAGTATGCGAAGGGGACAGAAACTGCCGTCATAGGACTATCAAAAAGCATACTCTTGAACAGTTTTACTGTAAAATATGGTTGAATTTGCGAGGACACCGAAAATCAATTAAAAAATCGTATTCATTAAGGAGTCATTTTTACCAAGTGTAGTTGGTGCATGTGGCCGAAAAGAAGAATAAAAAAAAGCCGGCACTCCGAAGTGACTCACTAATTTTGGGATTATGCTGCTCGTTAGCTCATATTACAGCCCCAATTAAGTAATTCTTCCCGATCAAAAACGTACTTCAGAATTTCGACTATTATTTTTTGAGATCGGTCGCTGACTGTAGATAACGAATTAACTGAGCGCGAACAATGTTTAAAAAGAAGTGCAATGATGAGGCCTGAGAGACCCAGATATCTATTTCTACTTTATCAATAGTTGTCAGAAAGACTCCATCTAACTCGGGGTGTTCATGAGTTAACCCCAATCGGTACAGTTGACGTTCCCTGCATAAGTGGACAGGTCTTCTGTCTAAAAGTTTCAAGTTAATTCTCATAAGCTTCGGGGCAGATGAAAGAAAGAGGCTCTCACTAGTTGCATCTGGTAGTTAGCCCCCACTGTTCATTCGCAACCCGATTCCAGTTTCCCACAAGGTCTCAGGCGATTTCGCCTCCAGTTTTCGAGTGTTATCGTCATCAGGCAAGTATGGAGCAAGTGCACACGATAAACATCGAGGACCTGTGACTCCACGCGAACACACCGCCGGTAAAGTGGGATGGCTTCCCATGTAAAAACATACGACAAAAAGTCCGGACAGATAGAAGGGTTAAATCAACAAGCAAAGAAACATTAGGATGGTCATTCTTCACGAGGATGTCGTGTAAAGCCAAGGCAACTCGAACTGCAACAGTGTCTATCTTTGCTGGCTACTTGTTTTCAAAATAAATCAGTTGGATAAGGCTTAAAGCCTACATTTCGGACATACCAGCATCAATCGGTGTTTAAATTTCCCCGCATACTGCAAATAACAGGAGCAAACAAATCTCTCCATAGTAATATAGGGCGTCTACGCTGTCTAATTGTTTTAGGGCCTAGTAAGAACAGACAGTGAGACAGTGAACAGGTAGACAAAGCAGTCGTGACGCCTCTTTAGGACTTTCAGACATGCCTGCCGTGCGTTACCTGGGACTTCAGTGATTGCGACAGGTGTTATAAATCATGACAAATGCTACATGTAGGCAGATGCTTTGTAGGCCTGGCGAATGTCATTCCCTTCGGACGGATTTGTGCACAGTGCTGGCGCCTCATCTGTAATAACTGACAGGGCTGATGTACTTTCTCACAAAGCGAGATAGTTTGGCCCTCATGGTTTTTTTTATTCATCCGCAGTCTACTATCTACGTGAAGAGTTTGTTTTCACAAGGCGGTCAGCTTGCCAAACGGTACTCTACATACTTCGTTGGACATATTTTTTATCCATAACCAAGGTGGATTGTGTAAAGTTCCCAGTCCGATAAAGCGAATGAGATCTCCCCAAAAATCATTTGTAAGGCTCGGAATCGGCCGATCGGCTATTCTTAATGGCTGTATTACGTCAATTCTATCATCAATGCATTAGTTATTTATGCATATCCGGCTGTACTTTTCAGCTGCACTCCTATTTCCGTCTTGTAAAATGTCACGCGTTTTGTGCAATGCGAAGTTTCCTTCTGGTTCGTAAGGAGTCTAATCAGGATTCGAGTTCTTATTTTTAACATTTGCCAATATCAACAGTAAGCTTGTGCCTTCAAAATCTGTTGCTCTTGACATTGGAATACCACTTAGCCAATAAGTATGCTGAATCTTGTTAAGCATAATATTTTTCCTGACTGTTGAATCCCGAGAGAAAGTAGGGGTAGCCGCAGCCACTTGTAAAGCTAATTATTTCCGAACTGTACATTAACGAAATGTGCAAAGAATTCTGATACTAAGAGCTGACAAATTAAAAATAAGAGGTAGTAAGCACGAGGACGTCAGTTAAGAAATCCTGCGTTTCTAATTGGCAACAAATCCCTTGAATGGACTGTGTTCAGTTAATTAAAAGTAAGGATTTATACCGATTTCCTCGCTAAACCTATGGTGTTGCTGGTGTCCTGTTTATTTGAACTTACCTCCTGTAGCTTTGCAATTAGAGAATGGTCACCAGTCCGCAAAGGAAATCACAGAGGGCGTAGGCGGTTCGAATGAAAATTGCGACATATGCCGTCCGCCGTTCCCACTGCGAGTTATGACCAGAATAGAGCATCCTATCAGAAATGTTTGCATGACGTGTTAAACCGCAATCAATGCTTAAAATGGTGCATTATAATATTCCAGGGCCATGTTATCTCCATAACACAATCAAAAGTAGATGGGCGGGATTCAGGTCACGGTGACATGCGGGTCGGATGCAGCCACACAGGCGGCATTGATGGGCCAGGCATTAAACAAAGTGCGCCATAAAAGGAAAGCTGCGTGCACAACTCCCCGGTCTCTGAAGATGGGTAGAAGAAACGACAACCCAAAACGTCACACCTCAGATACACCTCTCCCGGTGAACGCCTCCTCTTCTTTTGATATGCCACCCGGGAATCGCACTTTCACTACTATTAAAAGTAGACTTCTATGACTGGTCCCAATGACCCGCCACAAACAGTCATAACAGCTTGGGCCGGGAGAATGTTTTGAGAGCGGTACTTTGGAACTAAACACATCCGTAAAGGACAGCGCTTCTATAATTTTTTGTTAACGAATGGATAGATTTAAAAGACGTCATCCTTCATAAAATAGTTATGCATTTGAAAAAGAGTATTTTCGTCTGCCTGCTGCTCCTCCCAACAGTTTTCGGTTTTGCAGTTGCCTTTCATGTGCTAACGCTATCTCGATGTGGCTGCAAAATTACTCATTAGATTATGCATTTCGATGTGAGTTTGTCAGTTACGCACTATACAGGGAAGTATTTCTGTCCACAGACTCCGTAGGGAGGAAATCAAACTACACCTTGGATACCCAGGAGTATAACTATTGTGGCAGTTTCCTTAACGTGCTGCCAATAAAAATTCATTTTGCCTACACCACTTCCTGCATGCTCAATGATTGTTCGCTGGTTCTCAATTAATAAATGCCGCATATGCCCATTAATACATTCGTTTCATGCGTATATGTGGGAAGTCCACATATACTGTTAGTCTTGTTTCAGGGAAATTGATCGAGCAGATCGTTTGTCCCATCATTGGGAGAAAATCAAATATGACAAATTATTGACAGCGGAACCCTGTTGGAGGCATATTCTGTGCTACTTAACCGAGCAGTTATATATGTCAGAAAGAGGATCTTGAGGGGAAGGGAAGGTGGTAAAAGTGACTAAAGAGTAGTGGCCAAAGTTAACGGATGCGTATTAAGAATCAAGTCGCCCACCCAAGTCCCAGTAACTGAGGGATCTATTCTATGTAGAGACCTGAGACACTGTCTCAGGCCGTGATGACCGCTTTGGTGGTCAGGGCATGTCTGAGGGAGCGTCTGAGTGGTCCATTGTTTCTAAAAAAGCATAATTGCCTTCAAGACTCCTCTCTCCTGGCTTGCGTATACTGTGGCAAGCGAGAAATGGGCAAATAACCAGGACAATCGATCGGACCTCAAGGTCAGCTAGGTAGCGTTCGTTCGCAACTAAGGTGGGTGGCAATAAAGGTGCAGAGCGTCAATCAATGGTGTCTGCGCCGTTCTGTCAATTAGATGTGTACACAAAAGTGTTATAATGCATGTTTGTTTTGGTTCAAAGGCCGTCGAAATGAGTCAAGATGTACCTTAAGCTCAGGATGGTAATGACTCAGGGAAGTTCTGCAAAAGGTTGGGAATGAACGCAGGGTAAGCTGTGGGTCGGTGGAGGATTGCTTATCTGGTAGCAGTGGTTCTGCATTCTCTTGCTGACAGGGCCTTCTTTCGTCCTTCGCTGGACCTTTCGCACCCATTGAAGTATTACACAGTACTTCCCTTTGAGAGGTGTTATTCTCCCCTGTTGTGTTTTCGGCATGAGTCATGCTCTTTAATGCTACAATGGCAAATTCACTTCATCCCAATAAGGCATACATCGACTGCTGTCTCTAGTTCAGACGCAGGCCGCCCGACGCGAATCCGCGTATTTGGCGGCGAATGCCTACCCCGAAAACTGGAACCCCTGGAAAACGAGGCGTGCCTGACAGTCGCGCACGCACTTGACAGGTAGCAAGACCACCTGCATCGAAGGCTTGCCGTGAGGTAGACAGACTCTAAGGTCGTAGATCATGCAGCGGTACTGCCTGCAGGCATGGACCAGCACCGATGTGGCAAATTGGTAAAACATAAAAAGCTCAAACACCATGGTGGTAATTAGATATGATAAATGTTGCCTGTTTATTAAATGCGTCTTATCCGCCGTCCGGCACCATCTCGGAATCTGAACTTCATGTACTGGGGTGAGGGAAGGGGCGAATGGAGACGTCCACCTTTGAATACATGTACCGCAGGGGACCATCCTTCAACCAAACTGTCCACCGCAACCGCTGTTCACCAAGACACCACTTTTCGGGTTTTGGGGGAGACTGGAGGACCATAGTCCAAATAGCATTAGCTAACAATGACTAAATAGCGTCTTGCTTGCTGTCGGTTAACAATATCCCGCAGTTTCTACTACTCCAATGCGAGATTCTACCTGCGGACCTAACAAACAGGGACCAGTGTCTTAAAAATGGCAGAGGGACTCGCACCGATCCTGCCACAGAACTCAATCGTCCCGTTTGACTTGGGGCCCTCTCTCGATCTCCGCCAGCAGCCGCATAGCAGCGCGTAATATAGGCGGAAACCGTTATCAGCAAGGACAAGAGAGACTGAAATGGCCGTTTTTGACATGTTATCCGTCTTCAACCGGTTATACCCCAACCCGAGGCATTCATCCCCAAGGCTCCAAATCGAGACCTGTTGGTTAGAAGTCCAACGTCCTAACCATTTAGCCACTGGCTCGCTATTCTGCCTATATTGCACGCCATTGTGCGGCTGCCGGCGGGGCTCGAGAGAGAGTCGCAAGGCACAAAGGGACGGATGAATACCGTAACGCGATCGGTGCTCGTCCTTCTACCGTTGTCAAATTACCCGATCGCAGCCGACAGGAAAACGAACCCGTGGCTCAACGGTTAGGGCGCTGGACTGCTAACCAACGGATCGTGAGTTCGAGCCTTAGGAGCTGCATACCTCGGGGTTGGGTATAGTTGGCTGATAACGGCTGAAAAACCAGAATTAGCCATTCTACTCTCCCTTGTTCTTGTCGGTGACGTTATTCTACCAGTGCCTTAAGCCGATCGGTTTTGGCGGGTCTCGCTTCCTCCAGCACAATTACTTCCATGAATTATTGTGAGCCATAAGTGATGAGCAAGCTTGCACTCATTGATAATTACTTTATCCTTATCCGTCTCAGACCCAGCTAATGGACGCAGTATCAAACAAAACTAATCAGTATTCATGTCCAGAAGGAATGGCCAGACGAAATGACGGCTAACACTCTTTACAAAATTTGGACTGTAATTACCATAAAGGAAGCAACTCTTATTGTTTTGCTAATGGCTTAATCTCCCAGCTGGAAAACAAGCCGCGCCTGAAGGCTTTCCTATTGACGCAGATCTTCGAAGTCGTGGAATCCTGGAGCAATCCCATTTGCGTGTACGCACACAAAAATTGCAACAGACTAAGAATTCTTTTATCAACATTCCGATTCCTTGAAGACACTACCAATAAGGAAGTCCTGAATGGTGTCTTCACTTCATTTCCAGAAGTCATCCAAGAACCTAGACATAATGCATAAATTTGTGACATACGGCATGTTATCGTAAACACAACATTTTAAACGATGTTTAAAAATCACGGCTTGCCCTCACTGCAAAATACAACGAAGTCCAGTCGATCGAGCTACTGGTTAACTGATTCAGTCGCTATTCAGGCAAACTGTTTAAGAGAAGCAGATAATATGTGCTACGGCGTAGTGGCACCACTCAATGAAACCGGCGCTGGTGGTGGAGCGTCATTTGTCCCAAGAAACCGGAGGACGAGGGCGTTAAAGCAGAGAATTTTTGAGGGGAGTAGAAAAAATGCGGTGATCTTGGGCACCCGTCGACAATTTGGCGTTTGCTGATTAGACTCAATGGGCATTTCTGCTACACAGAAAGCATTTTTATCCTCTAGCTGCTCAAGTTTGCTTAAGCTAGGTTGCTTTCCATGTTTTTGCTCGTATGTGAATCACTGGTGTGTATGAGGCAATGCCCCTTTGAGAAGAGCTCTTGCCCCCCAAACGGGCCGTGTGGTAGATCCGCTGGAACAACACAGGGGGGACATATTGGATTTTGGCAGGCGTTATCGGATTTGCGCATCATAACAAATGCCAACATCTTTGGGTGTGGTGGCGGACTCGGTGGCCGGCAGAAGTCGCTCACACTGGGACCCCTGCTGCCCACCCCCCATTTTTGCTGTTGGTCAAAAACCTGGCCATTTGCTGGGTGGACGAGGGGGTGTGAAGTGGAACACCAAGGTGCGGGCTCGTCCGTGCCATCCACCTGCGCCCTCCCCCGCCCCCAGTCTTCTTGACTCTGCCTTGACCTCGGCTCCACGTGGGGAGTGGAGAGGAGAGTGCGATGGATGTTGCGCAAGTCTACTACCACTATAAACTCATTCACGTGCAAGTCACCGTCCCTGCCTCATCCAGCTGTGGAGCATACGGTGGACATTGTTGGCAATGACGGTCGATCTGTTGTCGGGTGGAGCCTTGGTGCATTGAACCTGACCATGTAGCGCGTGTGGCTTATGTAGACAGGCTGTCTTTGTTTCGCCAATCACTGTGCCCAACTGCTGACAAGAGCGAACATGCGAGTTTCAGGCAGTAATTCAGAAGAAGAAGAAGAAGAAGAAGAAGAAGAAGAAGAAGATGCGATCATTGGAACAAGAAGTTCGGTCTGACGTCTTGGACTCTGGCCCGAACTCATCATAACGGACCGTCGCAGAAAAGGGTAGTGGAGACAGAAGTCACGCAGCATTTATAGGACACAGTGGTCCGGCAACCACATGCCTACAATAATGAAAAACATTTGCGCTCGTCGATGAAGTTCGCATTTTATACGATAATGGCTTGTCGGGTCCATGCTTGAATCGGTACTTGCCGTGATTTCATTTCCGTTGTTGATTCTTAGGGTGAAGATTACTCGGCAATTTGGTTCATTGTCACCGGAACTGTTGGTCGCCTGTGCCATCCGCGCACGGCTAGTTATTTTGCTCAGGCAAAATCGTAGCACACTTCATGGAGGCGAAAGGTCACTATGCTTTATAATTGAATGTGGCCGGAGAACCATGACTCAAGCTGCTCGCGGTCCGTGAGGTTGTCACCTTTCGCAAGAATGTCGGCCGGATCCCGTCGAATGAGCCGCGATTTAGCAGTTACCGTCATTCCACCTCACCGCTGCTTCCTGCTTGACCACTTGCGTTCTCTGCAGTCTTCCAGTTCCCTCGATGTATTTAATCTGTCCGCAGCTGCACCAGCTCCAATAAACGACTCTAGACGTTTCCTGCCAAAGCAGTGGAACTTTTGGCCCCATGACCTAGCATCTGATGATTGCCTCCGGTCTGTGTGCAACTCCAACTCCGAATGGTGTAGGAAGGCAGGTGACGGTTTGCAATACGTTATTCACATACGAAGGCGTTCGCCAAAACTTGGGGCCGGCTGAGTTTTGCCTCTTGTCGCGTTCACACATGCAGACGACATGCAATCATCGTATCAACTACAGCCCCCAGTGACAGACATGTGGATGCCGAGCCGCTAAGTCCTATAAGGGCTGCGCTCCTGGTGTCTCCGATACCCTTTTCTGCGACTCTCCCTGGTAATGGGTTCGAGAATCCAAAAAGTCAGGCCAATAAGCTGTTTGCTCCAGTGGTCGCGTCTTCTTCTGTACTGCGCTCAAACTAAGCATCGGTTGGTTGACCGGCTCAGACAACCAACTAGCGCACGACGTAGGGAATGGGAGTAAGGTCGACACCCCTGCTCAATCGATACTACAGTAAATTTGACTCGTTTCAAGCTATCGTAGTGAACTAATTGTCGTGGCTCTGGAGGTTGCCAACTGACGGTGTGCCTCAGAACTCGCAGTTGGCCCTGTGTGTGCTTGTGTAAAGTGGCCGACTGGTGAACTGAGAGTCAGGCTCAATGACCTTAATCATGTCTCTATGGCACTCTAACACATGTGAAACCAGATCCACCCATCCCCTTTATGTGACATACTGGCGTTCTGTGCGCGGAGGCCGGTCGTGTGTGGCACGCTTAGGCGGACGGTTCTGCTCTGCAAATCACAATGCCCAATCGCAGCGTCAGTTGACTGATCGACCCGGAAATCGACCGGTGTACGGGATGGAGAAGATAGAGTGCCTGGTCAATCGTCCAGAGCATATTTCTCACTAAAAACAATCTGACACACTTCTAAGCTATCACGGCGTGCTAAAAGTCGAAGCAATCAACGACTCGGACACGGACTGACGAGTCATCATCGCATCAGTTACGACCGCCAGCGGTGATCGCGAGGGCTGTCAACAGTAGTACGCATAAAGTCTCACGCCAGCTACGTATCAGAAATACCGCTGTCTTTGTGCCTCCACTACCCTTAGCTACGACTGACGCTGATGATGGACTCATGTGAGAATCCGAAACGTCGGGCCAGTAAACTTGTTGCATTGATCGCATCTTCTTCTTCCTAAACCTCGCATGTTCGTTTCTGTCAGTAACTCCTTCTTAGTGCGGCCTCTATGGCATTTTTGAAGCAACATTTCCATGGTACGAATTTGAGCCGAGCATACATAGCAAAATTTACTAGAACGAACAAATTTTGCGACTGCTTATCAACTGCAACCTGTCGGTGCACAACAGAGGTAACGCATGAGAAAGATACAGAGATCTGAACTTCCACAGAGAAAATCAATACAAATCATCAAGGTCATCGCCTACTGCAAGCAGACCAATCAATAAAATAGTAACATAAAAACGCAACTTGGGAAAGAAAATGGGGAATTTAGCACGCAGAGGGGTGTGCAAATTACAGGGCAGAGATTTAGCAGGCCAAGCTGATGTTGACTACGTGGTCTAACTGTTTGCATAGGTATGGTTTCTCCTACCGTATGTAGGCGGCTTCCAAGTAGCACAATATCCCAGTTGCGTATGTGCGAACTAATACTCGGAAGGATGTTTTGGGGTCAACGGAGTGACCGCTATTTAGGAGATGTTTTAAGTCAGTTTAAGTCAGTTTAATAAGGGAATGAGGCTTTCGCCCTTGAGCTCCCTATTCATATCGATAAGCAGAAATAAAGTCATCAATTACATCAGAAAATGTGAAAAGTTAAGAAGTTAGCGGTAAGTGTGAGCTAGGCGCAAACTGCCGCCGCTAAAACAATCATTATTATATGTACAGTAGGTTCTCAACAAATGAGCGTCTAGTCTGCACTTAAAGGATTTTACACTTTCGGAAAGAACGACGGCATCAGGGAGTCCATTCCATGCCCCGATGACCCTGTGAGAGAAGGCGTTCCGTCGGACGTCCGAATGAGCCCGCTTCCTTTGCAGTTTAAACAGATGACAGAAGAACGAGGAATTTTATTTTCCTGCTTTAGAGGCCATTTAGGCAGGTGCTAAACTGACCTGGCTAGCAATTGCTTTTGCTCTCACCTAATGTACTTGCATCCACAAGTGCATGTGAATCCGCGAACACGGTGGCGTGCATTGGCAAGGCATCTTTTGCCCGTGGAATTGGGATAGCTCTTTTGGGACTGCTGAATACGAATTTGGTTGCGTTGTATGTCCTTTCAATCAGTTCCGAAAAAGCTCGTTGTACTGGCCTTACACTTCAAGGGCGACATCATTTTAAATACATTTAAGCGACGATTGAGATGCGCCACTGAAAGGGCATACAACGCAGCCGAACTCGTATTTAGCAGTCCTACTAAAGCTATCCTAAATCCATGGGCAAAGGATGCCTTACCAATGTATGCCACCTCAAACTGTGTTCACAACTTCACATGCATTTGTGGATGCAAGTACATTGGTTGGACGCAAAGGCAGTCGGCGGCCAGATCATTTAAGCGCCTGCCTAAATGGACTCTAGAACAGGAAAGTAAGATTAATCTTTGTTCTCTCACAAAGCACCCCTAGATAGTGGTCACTCCGTCGACCCCATAGCATCCTTCCGAGTATAAGTTCGGGCATGAACAACTCGGATATTGCGCTACTTGGAGGCAGCCTACATACGGCGGGAGAAACCCTATCTATGCCAAAAGTTAGACCACGGGGTCAACCTCAGTTTGCCCTGTTAAATCTCAGCCCTTTAATTTGCACACCCCCTCTGTGTGCTACCCCCATCCCCTACTTTCTTTCCTAAGTTGTGTTTTGAAGTTACCATTTTATTGATTAGTCTGGTTGCAGTAGATTTGTATTGATTTTCTCCGGGGAAGTTCAGATCTCTGTATCTTTCTCATGTGTTACCTCTGTTGTGCAGCGACAGGTTGCAGTTGATAAGTCGTCGCAAAATTTGTTGACTCTAAAAAATTTTGTTTTGTATGCTTGCTTCAAACTCTATGGTATTCTCTTGTACGTGCGATTAGAGCGCTTTTACGAAAAACAGGTGTACGATGCGATGGAGGCAGGTCGTGTGTGGTTAATGTAGCTCTGTCAGCTACTGCGTCCGAATCCGCCTCCGGCCGTTTTGACATTGTCTTGTCACCGGAGCCTGGTTTGGGAGAGAGGGGAGAGTGCGGCAGGTGCAGCACAAGTCTACCCCACTGTAAATTAATTCACGCGTACGTTGTCGGTGTTAAGTTCAACAAGCATCCTCTACTGGTCTTTAGAACAAGGCACCGGCAGTGTGCCCAGTGCACTGACCGGGTCATTTGCGTTAATACCGCCTTCCTAATCTCTGCCTACTCCGTGAGGTAACAAACGGTGTCAGACTGTCGTTCACTGTTTTGATCCCCCTTTTGCACAGGCCAAGTGGGCCAACATCATGTGAGAACGACAAATTGTTCATTATTATCAAAGGTGCTGACGGAGAAATAGCTTCGGTTGTTGCTGTATGCTGCTTGTTTCTAAACGGTAAACCACGGCTCGCTTACCAGGATTACAGAGACCCACTGTTATGGTATAATATTTCAGGAGCCCTTTGTACAGCTGATTCATTTGAAGACACAAATTGCGTGCCAGAGCAATGGAAAGATTTATCTAATCGCTGATGGTTAAACCCCTTTGACAGAGAGATTTTGACTCACCGGTCGCCGCACATTCGACACCAGCTCGTCATACCCTCCACGTTGATGAGAAACTATTTCTCTCGGGGTGTGACAACCACGCGTGACGCCATCTCATTTAGTCATGGCCCCCCGAACAGCGAATCCCCTGATTTGTAAATCGCCGCGAGCACAATTTCAAAGGCTGTCCTCACACACAAGCGCCAGGCTGGATGGCAGTGCTGATGGTTGCCATGTGGCCAACCCAATTGGCGACACAAAAGTGTCCTGTCCATGACCTGCGCGGCTGCGCGGAAGCCACGTCCGCCAAATCTTACTCATTTCTGCAAGACTACTCTTGTGGACGAAGTGCATTTATGAGGCAAATCTCACTTTAGGCATGTCTGCAGTCTGCGATCAGTTTGTCCTGGCGGTGTTCCCGATCGACCTCCCGGTGCCGACGTCAAGAGCAACGATGTGTCTAGAAGACTTCGCATGGTAGTCTGTGGGATCGCCGTTACTTCTCCTTTCCAGGGGATATCATCCCCTATCTAACAAAGCCCGTGGCATGGAATTCTTATCACGATCAAAAGTGAAAATATGGCCAAAGAGGCATAACTGAATTCGACTGTTGGTCCAGTTTCCACGGATTCCCCCACTTTCTGCAACTTTCTTTCGGACGAATTCTCCTTACCTTGCCGTTCAAATGGTGTGGTCTAAAGTTTTTTCGATCAAATTTACTGTAGAAAAAACTCCGAACCCCTACTTCCTTACCCTGAAATTACGCAGGTTTCACTTCCGTCAAGTTCGAAATATGAGTAGCAATGATTTTTTGTGTCTAATTCCCCTCCAATTACTGACTGCATAAATCTATTCTTGTGACTGCTCTCTATACAGCATTTCTACCGTGTTTCAACAGCGTTTACTGTCTGAGATGTTTTTTTTATTGTACCAGACTGTAAAGTTGCACTTCTTATTTTCACCTCGGTAGCCAGAATGACGATCTTTCCATTAATTACGCAGTAGTATGCGGTCTTAGTAAAGGACACCCAGATCTCTACATGATGTCCCCCTTCGGTTCTGAAGCTGATATACAAACTCGTTGGCAAAATACCCTCGCGTGAAAAATTCCCCGAAATCATTCTGAGACGTCCAATTTTATTGATTGCGTCTGTGCTGGTCTCTTTGGCTTCTTGCTCTGCAGCGTCCCCAGTACCTTCCTAAATACAGTTTTGACCGTCGCTACCACTAAAATGAGGCTTCTTATCAGACGCCTAAGTGCCTAGGGCGTCGCACGCAGCTGTTCTACGAAATCTCTTTTTGGACAACACGAGGAAGACCAACATCGTCACAGAATAGGTTACGTTAGACCCGATGCTTCCCCTCCGTCAAGCCCATTTGCGATGCAGAACTTAAGTTAAGTGACCGTACAAGTGATTGCCCAGTGTACGAGGATACACCCCTCCCAGCATCAAAGGGTTTGCCGAGGCAATGGAGGCTGCTTTAGGCCACAATTCACACGCCAACGACTGATGAAACTCGAGGGTCTTTCGCCATCTTGAGAGAACTCCACGGTAAGGGGATTCCATACTAACAGCATAGGTACTAGCCAAAAGCCCATAAACGCGTGTTTCGCCGATATTCCGCCGCTGCATGACACAGCTGTGCGGCATTCGACTCACCAGTGGGTCCCCCAGCATTGCCCATCTGCTTTCTGATAGATGATCCAATTTAGAAATTGTCACTTTTTAATTTTCTCAGAAATTAACTGCGAACTTGTAGCAGATCACAGTTGTCAAGCAGCGGCTTAATATCGACGAAACACGCGTGTATGGGCTTTGGACCAGTATCTGTGTTGTTAGTTTGGAATCTCCTGAGCCTATAGACCTAGAATATACTGATCTACTCCAAATTCGCAGTTAATTTCTGAGGAAATTAGAAAGCAACAATTGGAGAACCCCGTTACAATTAACGAGACTGGCCGTAGAGTTGCTGGCTGCAAATAAGTCGTTGAAGCCTACTGAAAGTGAACGATTCGGCTGCACGGACCTCATTTAGTTGTAGAAAAAGCAGACTGAGAAAAATTAGCAGACGCTGATTTTGATGTGGCTGTTTCAAGTTTGACACTACGTAAGCCGAATAACTCTCCTGAAAGCCTCGTTTTTAGACATAAAACGGTCAGTTGATATGTCGCCTTTCCCCCGGCCTACCTGGTCTCGTGTCATTTCCAAAAGCAACCACATCGAATTCGAGGCATTAGATATGCCCCAGCCATGGCTGGGGACCACAAAAGTTGACAACTGCGCATATTTGCGATAAAGGTAAAGCTGTCTTGACAGTGATTGTGAATGTTTAAGTCTTCTTCATTGAAACAACTGTTGGCAGTTCGGAAAGACATCACCAACCATTGTGCAATGATGGGGCTTTGGATGCTGACATACTGTCGTCATTTGAGAAGCGATGAGGCAAATTTACACTGCAAGTAGAGCAAGCAATCGAGGGAGATTTCGAACAGCCTACTTTGCGAAAAGTGACATCGTAACGAACGGTTCGAAACATAGGATGGTCGACGAACCAAGCTTTCTTCGAATCCACACTCTCCAGAGTGCTTCAAATTACAGTATACCCGAAGACCATGGTTATTCTAACCTAGAGCTATCGTCATACAAGGACCGAAAATTCTCCGTCAGAAATATCTGAACTGATTTTACCTCATAAGTCTGTCCTCGCCGTCGTGATGGAAGGGTAAACCCATATTACAAAACTGTCTGACAAAATTACGCTCATATCAGTACTTTATGGGTCTTTCAGCTAATTGCTTAAGCGAAGTACTTTAACGTACATGGAATTTTCATCGTGAAGAGAAGGTTTGTACTTGCATGCGTATCTTGACTTTGTTTTCCCTTGTAACTTGACACACAGTAACACATGGTCAGAATGCATCAGAGAAGCCGGCTTTGTTAATACATTTAAATCTTCCGATACTGTCGTCGTCAACTGCTTCCATTTACTATGCAGTCATATTTATGTTCGGGTCTTCAAAATCGGCGAATATGCAAAGTGAGATTTAACTGTCATCAACTCACTTAGCACCTTTACCTTTCGACCTTAACCCAGGTGGAACGCTGCAATGTCCGCTTAGGTTATTCTCACCTATTTTGTGCTTTTAAATAGCCATGCGCGGTTCGTAAAGTGTTTCGTTCGAGGAGGAAGAGGAAGAAAGGAAAAATGAGAGGTTGGTGTTAATAAACTCACCAGCGGTGACCTTAGTCATTTAACTGAGGCAGCCAAAACTCATTAACACCCTCGTTTTAGTTGGATAGAGAGGCGCAAAACCTGAAAGATTTTGTGCCCTTTCATTAGGAACCGGAATTTTACAAATCTGGTTAAAACGCAGAGCATGCTCGTTCCGTTTTTCTTTGAGGCTTTTATCAGAAATCCTCGCAAGTGGCTGCGTGGCAATAAGCATCAATGCAGAAGGCACACCAAGAAAGACGGTGAAAACAGTAGTGCTGGAGACTGAACTGTTTTGGTCATTGTGCATTACATAAGGCGCACTATCCTTATGCCATAGGCTCGCTCTCCTGTCCGTTCACATCGGGAGCATTAAGAAACAAAAAAGGAGCTTTTACTCATCCAGTTAAAGCAAGGAACACGTTCATTCCATTTACCTTCAATGTCAACCAGAACGATCATGATCTGTGCTAGTAGAATATGGATGAACATAGCTTCCAAGTTGGTTATTTCGACTTTGTGCGCACTCGTTTACATTCATGAAAGAACAGTTTGGATTTTCCGCCAAGAAGTAGAGAGCACGCTAGTAAATGAGTGACGCTCTGGCCAAAAGGAAGTTTGGAGTACATGTTCAAGTTTGTTTGTTGCCATCTGGCAGCCATCTCCCGATCCCACATTAAATGATACTAGTGTGTTTTGAGGTATAATGCCCTGTCTCTAGTTAGTGTGTTCAGTCTCACCCTTTTGTAATGGAGAGCATCTAGGACTACACGGGAGTTGCTCAACTGGGGAAGCATTCGGCCCAATTACCGATATAATATCGGTTCAAATTGTTGTGTCTTCCCAGTCTGGCGTTTGATTAAGGCGGCCCGAAAGGAAATTGCTATTTCAGGCCATCTTATCTTTGACAATAAAAATTCTCTATTATTGTTTATTCAAATCCCCATGAGAGTCTACAAGAGCGCTGGACAGAGGTCCATTGCATACCGAATCCCTGCATTTATTCCTGCAATCAAACCCGATCGGTAAACATCCCTCCCACGTGACGACCGCTTTTAGCTAAATTGTCCACCTGTCATCTAGTGATCTCCGCAGGGGGCTATGCTGTAGATATGTGGGATCAAAAACGGTGGTTAGTCTGGCTCGCGACTCGTCTTTATCCGGCAAGGCAGAGTTCGCGGGTGTCATGACAACTGTCGGTTTTTCAAGCGACAGGAAAGAAACTCCATCGAAATTCGGCATCTTCACGTGCCTGATATATCCCCGGATTATGCTGCATGATCATTAATATTATAACCCCACTTAAGTAATCTTTTCTAGTGGATAGCACATTCTATAATTTCGGTTTACATTACATAAGAAAGTCCCTCTACTGCACCTGCATTCGCTTCCCTGCACAAAACCGTCTCTGGATAGAAGCAAAGTGGCACAGAACTCATGAAATGTCCCATTCAGATGGCCAAACTGCAGTGTTCTCGATTGACAACACATTACGGTATGATGGCTTATGAGAACGAACTGGCGAGTTCGAAAATGAACAAGACAGTTATCAAAAAAATATCTGCCCTTTCTGTTGTCCAAAAGGCATCACGGTTTACATCAACAGTTGGAGTCTGGACTTAGAAACTGAATTGATCTACTGGTGACATAATGAAGTCTCATGTTAGATGGTCCGGCAGCATTCGCACTGGCAAACTTACAAGAGCACCTGTCTGACCTGAATTCAGAGTGAGCTGGTAAATTTAGGGGTGTTAACATTTATCGAGCAGGCCAGAAACTGTCATTCAAAAATCGCCCTGTTTGTTGGCATACCTTTTTTCTCCGATTACATAAGTGCACTTTCCATGTCCGCCTGGAAAGATCTGAGTAATCAGGGCTAACCAGAAATGTCTGAAGCCAGGACCAATGGAGTCAGTTCAGGATCACTGAACTAAAAGACCCCATTCGCCGGACACTGATCAGAGTAAAACTATAATAAGCTACTTAAACGCGTCATTGGATTCGTGGGAGTACTGGGGGAGCAAAACCCTCATCTGTCCGTCCTAGGCTAATACTGCTGGCCAGAAACGTTGTGTTAAGCTTCCTCTCACACTTGTACTTTGTAAGCATGTATGCCGCCACTTTCCAAGATGCAGGACGAAGTTACGAATGTATTCAGTTCATCCCCATGACAAATGGTCATATAGAAACCTGCGTGCAGCCTATGAGCTACAAAATCCTAACGTGATTTTTCATTTAAGATGCCTTTCCAGTCTGAGGACTATGTGCATTCTGGTGAATTGCTCCCGCCTAGGCTGGTATGGAGTGTCCAACGTGCGAAAATGGAAAATAACTCAAAATACCCATACTGTCTCTTTTGCCCAGCGCGATGATGCGGGGACTAACTTTCGTATATAACTGCCAAAGTTTGCATAAACTCAGAAAGGATATTTGACGGAAAAAATCTTTTTTGTAGTTTTCACATTCTAGACGCTATCACTTTCCCTTTCCCCTGCTGGTTAACAATGCGTCATGCTATCCATAAATGACGCTCGAAATCTGCATCGTTATTTTCATGCGGGTAGAAAATGCGCCTGTGTAATGGGAAGGTTGATTTTTTTCAAAAACCTCCCTCGCAGAAGCCTGGTACGTGTAGTAAGAGCCAGGTCGTGTGTGGCACGGGTAGACGGATCGTTAAGCTCTGTCCCAGCCAATGAGCTCGCGTCCACCCCGGTGACATTGACACTGTCTTGCTATTGGATCGAGTTGGTGTGAGGAAACAAAGAGTGCGGCATATGCAATGCAAGTCTGTCTCACTATGGACCTATTCAAGCGCAAGTTACCGGTGCTGTGCTCACTTCGCTGGAAAGGCAGTGAACGTCGTCGTCGTCGTCTCCGAATAGCTGTCCACGAGTAACTTGTTACAGTCCTTGGTCCCTATTTGTTCTCTACCCTTTCTTCCGCCCAAAGATCAGAGGATTACAACAACCTACCTAAGTTATCTTTTGGCGCACAGTGTTTCGGTTGTAATTTATTGTCGTGCAACTTCCGCTTTCTCGTGTGCTTCGCAGATTGTCCCCTTCCTACGTCACTGGCAAGGACAAAACAGTCAGGAAAACTGTACTGCTGGCCGAACTTTCTCCTGTCAGTCTCTTTTGAGCGTCGGAAGATCGCCCGCCTCGCAGCTACCGAGGTTTCCTAAATCGTCTGGTAAACAGTTTGAAGCATGCTGCGCATGTGAGTGTTAACCCTTCAAAGACGTTACATTTTAATACACCATCTCACAGACGTCCATCTGGGATGTGCTGAGAGGAGAACATTTAGGGGTGGATGTTTAGAAGAGGCAAAACTGATGCTGGCTTAAGACGGCTTTATAAGGGTTAAATCCTGAAGCAAGAACTTGCTGAACTGCCGAGGATCTGCGTCCAGCAATAGGTTATCAGCCTCGTTTTTCGGAACTTGACTATGTCCACATCAAAATACGAAAATAATAAGAGTATAATGTCCTCATTGAAATCCCACACAAAATGTAGGCTTAACAACGCACCGCCTCATTTACAATGAGGTGTTATTAGCAGATATACCTACAAAGTCAACTTCTTATCAAACAGTGGACAGTGTAACATGCCCATTTCATCTGTGCAGATCTCTCCAACAACTGGCCCGATCCTTCTGCTATATCTTCTGTGCGATGCCATGCATTATCGTAATTAAAATTATCATGGAGGACAACGGAATTTCCTTAACATGATTGCGACCGTTATATATGGTATGATTTAGTCTTCAGTCGAGTGCCTGTAGCATCATTCTCTCAAAATCGAAACAACCGCTTTTTAGACGCATTTCGAATAGCCAGCATTTTCTCCTACCAGGTTTGCCCTTGCCTCTTATCGTGGTTTAATTCCTCCCTATATGCCTTTTCTCAGAGCCGAAATTTCGCGCCCGTTCGATGCGGGATGAGTCGATAGATTGAGCAATTTTTATGTTAGTTTGTTTACTTCAAGTCACGTAGCTGGGTCTTCCGCCATATGAAATCATTCAATAGGGGGTAACTACTGCAGTGTTTGTCAACGACATGCTTCTAGGTGCAAGCTGGGTAAGATGTGGTTATGTAGCCCCACCTGATGGACACAATACTGTTGGAGATGGGGTTAAGGTTAGGAGTTAGGGTTTGAGTTAGAGGTAGAAGTTGGGGTTATGGGTTAGAGTTAGGGGTTAGGGTTAGACGTTAGGGGCTAGGACAACCATTTCTCAACCACTCAAAGTACAACCGCGCATTCTCAATAGTTTTTCTTTTGCATACAACTACTTGACCTCGTCACCTGTGCGTTCTTAGGCCCCACCTGTAAAAGTGCCTATTACCACCGGTCCCGTATTACAGGTGGCTGGGGTTTGTTTACTTCAGGTCGGGCTACATAACCACATCTGACCGAAAGCTGCAAAGAAATGTTTCAAGAATAAAAAATAAATGATCCCTCTGCACTGAAGTCACAGTTTCATTAGCTAGCTTTGGGGTGAAATGACATAAGATAAGGGTATAAATACTTGGCTCACAACACGGGATCTTCCGAAGAGGGAATTTAAAAAACACGCAGTCATTTTCACCAAACGTTCGTGGAATCGCGCTTTAGCAGAAGTCAACATACATGTTTGTTTCACTAAGACATGTTAAGGCAATGTAAATGAATGCAAAATACTCGAAAATGAGCGCGATACTTGCTAGAAAAAAAAACACAGTAAAGTAATTTCATCTAGGAAAACACTGATGAATTTCACCTGATTTTGATATCTTCATGAATTGTATTCTAGTACCGTGAACGGTTCACTAGATTTATACGTGTTATGGTTTTTACAAAATTATACTTTCCTAAAGTTCCATGTTCGAAAGCTGTTTGGACGATTTATATGTTTGCCTAACTAAGTGGTATGAATTTCTTGTCAATCATATCAAAGTGGTTTTCGCCTGTACATCGCAGTTGCAGGGCAAACTGTAGACGTCCCGTTTTGGGCTTCGAGCTGCAATTTAGAGTTCTCGCCGGTAGCCGTAGCGAAAACCTGTCGGTAGTGTAGAGGCGACTCCAAAAAAGACAAAGGAGACCGGAACAGCCACTCCGGGCTGGTTCGTATTCATCATCCGATCATGTCCTAACCTTCGGTCGGGAGGGGCCAGGGCTTGGAACATTGCCGCTCCTAGGTGGCTTGACTTACCTTCATTCACAGTGGCATGGGAGTGAACCCTAAGATTGATTGGCTCAATGAAGCGCGTTTGAGCCCCTAGCCTTCCTGCCCTCATCATCATCTCGGTCGAACACGATTATGTCTGTTTGTCGGACCGTCTGCCGGCTTGTCTATAATTTTTCTCTCCCACGAGGTCGTGTGCACAGCCCCGCCCGTTTTCGTGCCCGCTCTCTATCTCTCCCTGACTGATCTGAACACGTTGTCTGTTGGGGCGGGGTTAGGGGATGGGTGGTTTTAATTGCGGCTTCATGTAAACGAACCGACTGTTCGGTTTGACCCCGGGCGCTCTCGTGGCTTCCCGTTACTGAGTGTGCGCTCGTGTGCCAACGGACTGTTCGCCAGCTTGTTTGTGCTTTCGCTTCCACCCACGCATAGTGGAGAAGGATGAAAAAATGACATCGGCCACTCGTCCGGCCGCAAATTTATTAGCCCTACTGACTGCCCCTTCCAGACCCATTACCGAAAAAGGGCGAATAGAAGTTTCCGAATAATCTGCCGTCTCTCTAGCAAGCCATACTCCAAATTCTGACCGGGAAGATTGAAGACTGGAAGACTAATTAAGTGGGCCACTCCGTTTCACCACCAGCTGAGCCATGAAAGTACGTTCTGACAATTGTTCCGTAAAAGATATGGGTTCGCACACAGTTGGGTTCCGACGAAAGCCTTGGTACTGTGATTCTCCACACCATGCAGGCGCCAACTCAAATTTTATTATGCGGTGGGTGTACTAACGCATGAAATGTTAACCGAAGTTCTGAAATGCATTTTCGTTTTGGAAAGATTGCTTAAGTAGCGTTGCGAAACTGATTATCATACAGCATAATTATACAATAATTCAGTTACCTCGGGATGCCGGCTTTCGAAAGAACTTCTTTCCGCTCGCATGCAAAAACCACACTCTGTAAAAAATGACAACTTACTAGCATGCATTTTTTCATTAATTTTCGATGCCCTTAAAAGTCCAATTATAGTTCATGGAAATCATGCATAAAAACATTTATTCTTTTACTCAATCGATGGAAAATTACTCTTCTTCCAATTTTATACTTCAAGAAAGAGTACGATTCGGTTTCCAAAAACTCTTCCAATTCCCGGATAATTTCGAATCCAGCCTGCCATTAAACTTACATGCAGGGCTTCCAAACTACAATCCAACTTATGTAACATTTTCGAAACGAGAACGCATTTCAAAATTTCGGTTAACATTTCATGAGTTAGCATACCTGCCGTATGTAGGGGTGACCGGGATGATGCTGACGTGTAGAAAATCTGATGATCGTTTACAAATAAGCTCCTCGAACCTAGATCTCGGCGAAGGTAAAACCGAATTCCAAATGAAATTCGGTATCAGCTGACTTTATTGTTTTATTTGACGGCAAAATTACGACGAGAGAGCTAATTGATACTTAGCACCGGCGCCCAGTCCTCACTAGTTCCCAGTGTCGCTCTAGTTCTGTATTTGTCATTTCCTCAAGAGGCGTTCTTCATTCCTCAGTATCAATTCGTGAATATCGCTTGAGCTTTGCGCAGGAAACAAAGGAGTACCTGGTGGACAGGCCTTCACGGAATGAGAAGCAACCGCATATTTTGGGTCCCATTAGAAGGACACGCTGACCTCAAAGGACTTCTTATGCTCGAGAATTTCACATGGACACTGTGCAGAAGTTACAAATGCGTTTGCAGTTTAGTACACATCATGTGCGAGAGCAGAACGCCGGAAAACTGCGCAAAAGAAGGTCGAATTGATTAAATAAGAAATTCCGTAAGGCCAAATTCTGCTGCGGTAACCAGTAGCGGAAGGTTGGCCAAAATATTTCGCATACTCAGAAAGTGAGACTTTTACAAGCCTATTAAAAGTCCCAGGAAGGAACTCCAGCCCAAGATGAGCGAGAAATTCACTTTTTTGATCACCCAGATTCATAGTGCACTATGGACTTCATTATCCTTGACGGTTCGGCCGTCGTTTCCGACCTTGTCCACCGTGTGCTCCCCTCGGCGTGATGAACGCAGGGATGGCGACTTGCGCTGCGTCTACCGCTCTGTCTCCCCCTCATCCACTTGCGTCCGATGTCATGACAGAGTCCAGAAGATCGGAGGCATGAGTCTGCGGCTAGGCTTGCCACCACACTTCCCATGTGCGGCATGTATATAGGGGAGCGTAGTCCCAATAACGCCTGTCGTGCCCTGATCTGGCCATCGTGTTGCTCCAGCGCCCGTTGTGGAGGCACACCAGCGCATCATTACCCTCGGGCATGTGTGGACGCAATCAGTAGACGGTGTCTTTAATTGGCGTGAACAAGCAGACACACCTTCAAATTCTCCCGGGTAAGCTGTCAAGTTGTAGATAAAAGGCAGGAATTGGTCCATGGCTGACTTGAGGGGTACAACCAAGGTTGATTTTCATAAGTCCTCCGGCCCCCACGATCAGGTGAGGATTATGGGTGAGGAGGGTTATGATTACCTGAGCTTATGTTTTGAATAATTATGTCAAATTGAAAGGTACTAGGAGGAGGCAAACACACTTGAGATGTGGTCGGACTCCTCAATATGCCAAAATAAGAAACCTGAATATGGAATTTTCAGTAGCTTATCCTGGAGGGACGTTACAAGACAAAGCGAAAAAATTTTGCGGTACTCGGTGAAAACCCCTTATCCCTTACCAAATTTTTTACCCTCGACAGATTAGAAGTAAGAAATGTAGCGAAGAGACAATAATGGGTTTAGACTAGATTCATGTCACATATTTCCGGGTCGTTATTTACGAACTTTGGAGAGCGAGACAAGTCACTTTGTTCTTTTAGCTTCGAGGGCATCCATAATAGTACGATAGTCTAGTCGTGCATTTATTATTTTCAGTCTGTTGTTAAAAAAATTCTCAGGAAGGTGGAACTTAGCCTTATAACGAATATTTTGCACTTTGAAGTAGACCGTCTGAGTGGAAACAGTGAAATCAAAATTTCGGAACCTGCAGATAAAACTAGCTTTTTTTGAACAGATATCAGTCGATTATCTACTGGTGCCTAACATTTATTCCTACTTCAAATAGCAAGCTGACGCTAGATTTCATATGCGTTATTTCTAGCCGAATCCTTTTAAATCTACGTATTTCGGTATTTTTATAAATAACACGGCAGGACATGAGAATAGCAACACCCCACCCAAGTTATAAAGGTAGACTTGTGCATAATTCCGGAGAGGGCGAAATATTCGGGAGTACTAACCTAAACAATAGCCCTAATATAAAATTAAACGGTTCCCCTAATCTTGACCCTAATCCTACTTAAAACCCCAACTCTGAGGTTGACACCATCTCCTAACTTAGCCTGACACACCTTACCCTTAACTTTAAATCTAGCCTTTAACCTGGCCCTTAACCTAACCCCAACCTTAAACCCAACCCAAATTTCACTGGAAGTTGGCTCAAAGCCACCCGTATTGCAGGCGGTTCTTGTTCTCAGGTCCTGCTCAGTCAAATCCACCAATAACAGTCTCCCGAAGGCATATTCTTTTGTTTGTCTAAATAAACTTTCAGAAAAGGAGGGTGCTAAAAGACAAATATTTTAGTCTCTGTCAAACCTCAGGCTGCAAGAGAGCTTTATCAGGGCCGATTTCTCCCACAGACGTGTTGTGATAGGACGCTGGATATAGGCTGCTACCTAAGAAGTTCAAGAAATCGAGTAAATGACACTGTTTAAGCGAAAAATAATAAAAAACAGAAATTCAAGTGAATTATCTTCTTGTACCGGGCCGCGAAGCGTTTGGTGTCTTGAATGCCCGTCCTATTTCTCGCCTGCAAGGTCAAATTAATAATTATTTCAAGTCCCGATCTATTCTTCCACAAAGGCTTCGACAACTGGACGGAAACCCGAAGAGGTCAATCTGCGTTCGGCGACTGATTTCAGACGGCCAACAATCGACGGAACAAGGTGAAAGTAATAAATGCGGAAGATGCAACAGTTCATGAACACGTCCCAGGCAGTAAAAGCATAATCGAAACACACACAAGCAAGTAAGCTCGAGTCCGAGTCCAATAATTTAGGACTGGACTGCAATCGAGACTGAATGAAGTTTCATAGATGTTTTGGCAGCTTTTGAATAATTCAAAATTGACCCAATTGGAAGAAACTCGGCGCCTCGGTGGGATTCGAACCCACGACAGTAAGCTTAAGGCTTTCGTACAGACAACGCTCTAACTACCTGAACTACGAGGCCCCGCGGACGACTCGAGTTTAATCTGCCAAAACATCTATGAATTACGTGAGCCTGGTAGTCAGATGGTGGATTCCAGGTGAATTACTTGGGAAATCCTGCCTGGGCAGTCAACTTACTGTATCAGATTTGGTGGATTCCAGACGTTGCAGTAGGTTGGGCGGACAACTTGATCCAAATGTGATTAAACTCGAGTCGTCCGGCGGGACCTCGTAGCTCAGATGGTCAGAACGTCGGCTGTACTAAAGCCTTCCCCTTACCGTCGTGAGTCTTAATCCCACCGAGACGCCGACGTTTTCACAGTTGGGTCAATATTAATGAAGTTTGTAGGATTATTTTGCTCCCTGAATCCGTTCGTTTGGACCGGAAGCCGAAATTGCGAATATGATACAATGAGCTTTTGATGTTTTCTCCGACGTTACCCCACTTGATAATTCAGACACTCAGATTTATCAAAGGTGTACATCTATTTTCCTTGAACCGTCTCAGCAGCGGACTTCTAGAATGGAGTCGCTAACTTTCCCTGCCATATTCAACCAGGAACACGTTTTTGCTTCCGCGTAGAAAAATGGGCTACTTCATAACATGAGCGGAATTTTCCACTATTCATTAGCGTTAGTTAATAACGTCGTAGACTGACCACGTCCTTACGTCCTTGATGGACACGAATTCTAACGTTAATTGTCCATTTAAACGATAAATGTGCATTTTTTCCATCACTACCCAATGTATCTTTAAAGCGCGTCGCTAAGGCGTTGGGTCAGCTCAACCTTCATACGTAATCTTTCTCCCTGCCTTCCTCTTCCACGCCAACAAAAACAAACAAGGCGAAAAGCGCACTAAATTACAGCAGCTTCCGATACAAGACGGGAAAGTTGGATGTCTGACTTTCCGCGTCTTCTAGTTCACTATGTTCTTCCTCCCTGGCTCGAACAGTACTATCCAGTCATGTCTTCTGGTCAATTGGGAACAGTTGTTTCCGGGGTGCAGGCTTTTAACTGTGGTTACCCGCTGGGGGCGAGACTACTTGGCACTCCCAGCAAAATTGCCAGCCCAATAGCTTAATTGCTCTCCATGTTGTTTGCCACCATCGGCAAAGCAAAAGAGGGCTTCCGGCGCCCGAGTAGGGCGAATGGCAAGTGGCAGCTCCAACCGATCTTGATGACACAGCTGCCGAGGCA
>CACRXP010000579.1:388255-398502 GCA_902702965.1 Spirometra erinaceieuropaei
TTCTGTCAAGATAGAAACATGAAAAGTGCCAGGGTCGCAAGAGGTAAAGATCATTTTTTGCCCCTCCTCTTGTAATTCCTCAGTGATTAATAAAAAGTTGTGGAAATCGCTGTCGGACAGTTGGCGTCTGCGATTCCGAACGGTTACCTCGCGAGTTCTACAAAAATATGATGGGACAGGGCAACTCGGAGCTGTGTCAGATATGCACGAACGATGGTCAGAGTGGCTAAGGAAGGAGGAAGAATGCGTATACTAACTGAAGTGGGAGACCGCAAAACTGCTGAGCGAAATTACGTTACTTAGGAAGTGCCGTTCTTAGTGCGACTACTGAGTCTGGTCTCTGGGTTTCATGACTCAGCCATATGTAACTAAACTACCGGTAACGACCCTTGGGTTGACTCCGTAGTTGGAAAAACTGCCGCAACCCAAGCAAAACACGTTGCTTACTTCGTTCTCAAAATCTTACATAAGGACTTCTGAACATATGAATTTGTATTCTTCGATGACCTTTTCGTTTCTAATATTACGTAAATATGGATTATCTGCCTGGGCCGCTTTATAGTTTACAGGGTATATTTACCTCAAAAGAGGATTGTACAGCAGAGTTTTCGGGTACCGAGGAACTTCGGGACGGTTTATCAGCTGCTTCCTGTAGTTCCACGAGAGTTTGACTGTCGTAACTTCGACGTCCATCATGAGTTTTGGCGGAGTGGACACAGCACCAGGGACTGGGGCGCGAAATAGTTTTAGTCATGTGGACTTTCAAAGCGGCTAACTCACTCTCCCCTCCCACACCAACCTAGGTCAAATGGCAAGACAACGTTAAGACGACCGGGGGCGGTCGCGCGTGCGGACGCAATGGCTGACAAATATAAACATCCCGTCTGCACGTGCCACGCGCGAACTAGCTCACAATACGTGTGCAGGCTTGAGTAAAGATGCCTCTGGTCTGGCATGCGCGAAAGTGTCATGAAGGCCACACTGGGCGGGAGTCATTTAGTCTGACTCTCAATCATCCAGTCATTTAGAATGCTCTCATTGGGGTCGAGATATCCTGCCAGATGGCAGCTTTCCATGCAACAACTTTAGCATGCCGTGATAGATTTAAGCTCACCGCGTTTATTATAATGAGGATTGTGCTGCTATTGCAGTGGAGAGGGTTTCTTCAGTGCCAACCCCCTCGCTTTTCTAGTCAACTCTCCGAGCCTGTCAGACATCTGGTGCTCAGATCAGGCTCAGTGGCTGACGCGCGTGAAGCCTACGTCTAGGGGACCACAGCACCCCCTCTCCCATGTGCAGTGGTAGTTATGACTCGTGAAGAATCTGCATGGTCAGATTACTGCATATCGTGGCAGATTCTAGCCCCCGATTTGATTTGGCGCATTTACGGCGTGGCGGTTTCGGGACCGTTTATCATCGACTGCTCGGTGTATTCTGAACAGTGGTCTCACCGTTTCCATCCTGACTTCTTGAGCATATTCAACCCAATGCGTACTCATCTCTCAATGATTATGTTATGACGCAACAGGAAGCAGTTTTCGTTTCGCAATATAGATGACGGTTCGACCGTTGTGACCGACAATGTCCACCGTATGATCCGTGGCGGAGCGAGAGCAGGGACGGTTACTTGCGCTCGAGTTAACTTAAAGGGGCAGTAGACTTGCACAGCATCTGTCACACTCTCCTCCTTCGCCACCACAACCCGGTATCATGACAGAATCAAGGAGAAACAGATGGCTGACACGGCGAAACGCCGCACCTAGGCGAACCACCAAACCCTCTTGTACACAACGTACACTGACCAGGATTTGTGCACCCAGAAAAAAGGAGGCGACTCGGATCTCGATTGACGCGGCGTGAGCTTGATGCTAGGCCTGCCGCAAATCACCGGAAATGGTATTTCTTACGGGTGCAAATTCTCGATAACGCATGTTAGTCCTTGTGGTGACCCAACGTATTTACCGTGTACCACGTTCTAAGGGCATTACAGCATGGATACCGGATAATTCGCACACAGTAAGCTGAATTTTTCCAAAAATCATTACCAAAATAGCACGGTCATACTTCAGTGTACACACCGTAGTCGACGAGAAGAGTTTTTTCAAAAACTGCATAGAGTAAAGGAAAATAGAGCGCAGAGATGCGGAAGGCAAAAGACCATGTTTACCAAGGCAAGGTCAGGCTTACTTCGCGGTCCGGATATCTGTACAGGTCAGGGTCTTCCCTACGTATGTGAGCTGCCTTCAAGTAACGCGACAGCGGCTTCCCAGATGCCGTCGGGTTCCCTCACCACTTTTTATACCACACTAGTGAGCAGGGGAATACGTACCCCCCCCCCAATATTACAGGTAGCGTCACGCTAAATTACGAGAGATAACTATTCGCATATCCTAACTTTAACCCTAGCACCCCTTAACCAAAGTCCCCTCCTTGAATTAGACGCAGGCCCACCTAAACTACAGGCGGTGCTTATTTCCGTGATCTGCTATCATAAGTTCATATGCCTGCTGAATGACCATAAATGCTGATGGCGTAGCCATCGGCAGCGTTGCCAAACTAATATCCGAATGTCCAAGTCCCAAATATGGGTTTGAACTACGTCTCGGAGTGGACCTGGGATAATGCTGTTTTACTGAAAAACCGGAAATGAGATGACGGCGTTTTACGGTTGCAACCATAACCTGGTATTCCTCCTAAATAAGTCCAATCTTTCCAATATTTTGACGTGCCTTGTCGTCTTATCTATCCTAGTAATTGCCTAATTGACTTTTCCGAAGGATTCACACATTTGTGCTATGCACTTTCGGCGTCTGTGCTCCTACTTTGCTCCCCAGTCTCCACTCCCCTGATTTCCTGGCGCCTGCATTCGCTCTCTCTCTCTCTCTCTCTCTCTCTCTCTTATCATCTGTTTCTCTGCTGTCTCTTTTTCTGGTTTATTAAATGGGAATGGCCGTACACAACTGGACATAGTCTTCGTATTATGCTTCCTTTCCAATGAAATTCTGGGTGGTCAGTTGCCCCGAGAGATTGAGAGATAATATGCTGATAGAGGACTCAAAGTTACATGGGCGTGGCTCTTTGGTGACCTGGCTGCAGGATAGACTGTGTTCTTTCCGACCTTCTCCACTTCTACTGCCGACTGGCTAAAGTGCCACTCCCATGTAACTCCAACTGTTACCGACCACCGCCTAGAAGACTTCGGCCCATGGCTCAGAGGGTAGAAGCTTTAATTCGGGCGCTCGATAACCAAATGGTCTGAGTTAGAATTGCATGCCTTCCTTGCCCGAGGTTGGACTATGACTAGCTAGGGATATCCAGTCAACCAGAAATGGCCATTACAGTTTCCCTTATCATTATCGATATCAGTTCTGTGACAGCGTATATTGTAACTAGGCCATTTAGAAAGCGTAAATTCAAGAATTACGACTCTGTCGACTGAGGGGTTGAGTGGGTAACTTTTTCATGTTCATCCAGATGTGATTTAGGGCTCGATCTGGAGCCCTGCAGACGGTCGCAGGGTGACTAGTGATGTAGGTCGAGGGGATTACCGACAAAGTCAAGGCAGACTGGAATGAACACTTCTGTCTTGTTAGTCGCCGTCAGGCAGTCTTAGTCAAATCCAGCTATGCCTCACCTCAGCCTCGAACCCGCATTGTTTGGTCATCAGACATTAAATAGTTCAACGCTCTATCACCAGTGTGTCATGGGCAATGTGAAGTGAGGTATATAAGCGCATCATATGGCCTATGACGTAGTGATGATCGGTAACGACCGTGAAACAGCTGTCTGCGTCTGGCCTGTTGCACCCTTAGCGAACTGCCTATGCATTATATGTAGCATGTGTCCTATGACACAGGCTTCGTTGTCGCCAGTAGCTAGCTGGCGGGCGGACAGAATGGGATCGAGTGAGATCCTAACCACAACAGTGAGGGTCAAACGCCCACTTGACATGCTTATATACCTCACGTCATAAGGCCTATGACGTACTGATGATTGAAGAAGAAGACACGATCGCGGGGACAAGAGCTTTGTAAGCCTGACGTTTCAGATTCCTGCTCGAATCCATCATCAGAGACAAAAGCAGATAAGGGTGGTTCATGCATATGGGGCTGCAGTATTTATAGGATACAGTAGCCATGCTACCGCATACCTATGAATATTCATGGCTCCCCTCCCCCCTTCAGGGATCGTCGCACGTGGCGTGATGGCCGACATTCGCGTCGTTAATTGTTGCAATTTCATCACGTGCGTTCGATGTTGGTGTGATGATTGCTCGACCATCTGAAGCGCTGACAAGATTGCCGAACTACAATACCTCCGACGGGTCTTCAAAGCCAATGGCTACCAGCGCAACTTCGTCAACCGGTGCATACGCAAAAGGGACGAAAGGCCTAACCGCACGGACACCAAAGTTTGGCGAACGCTTACATATGTCAAGAACGATTCGGAAGCTGTTGGCCGCCTTCTCGCACCACTTGGGGTTGGAGTTGCACACAGACCGGAGGCAACCATCACGCGTCAGTTAATGAAACCGAAAAACCCACTGCCACGGCAAGAAACGTCTGGAATCGTTTATCGGATCTGGTGCAGTTGAGGACAAAGCAACTACGTCGGAGAAACCGGAAGACAACTCCAAACGCGAATGGCCGAACAAGCTGCAGCGGTGCGGATAAATGACGTTAGCTCTCAAGTTGCGGCTCATTCGACGGGTTCCGGCCACACCTTCAAATTTGACGAGGCCGAAATTCTCGCAAGAGGTGACAACCGCGTGTGCCTGGAGCTGCTTGAGTCATGGTTTACTGGCCTCCAGTCTATTAACAAGTGCAATGATCTTCCCATTCAATACAGCATGCTGAGACTTCGTCTAGGCGGAGTAATTGGCCACGCGGGGTGCGCACAGGTGAACATTCTTCCCAACACCCGGGTCAGCGCGTCAGATGGTCGAGCAATCATCACACCAACATCGAACGCACGTGATGAAATTGCAACCATTAACGACGCGAATGTCGACCATCACGCCACATGCAACGATCCCTGAAGGGAGGAGGGGAGCCGTGAATATTCATAGGTATGCGGTAGAATGGCTACTGCATCCTATAAATACTGCAGCCGCATGTGCATGAACCACCCTTATCTGCTTTTGTCTTTGATGATGTATTCGAGCAGGAATCTGAAACGTCAGGCTTATAAAGCTCTTGTCCCGGCGATAGTGTCTTCTTCTTCAAGACTGCTTCCTGGGACTCGTCTCTTCGCCTCTATTGGTACCGATGATTGGTAACAACCGTGAAACAGCTGTCTGCGTCTGGCCTGTTGCATTCGTAGCGAGCTGTCTATGTATTATATATATGTATATCAGGCGAATAATTTCTGAAGCTATTCAATGCATCACACGGAGCTAAGTCCAGGGACATGACTTTTTAGGGTCAGACCTTAAATTCCAGCGAACATTTTAGTCGAAGACAACCAAGTACTGTGGACTGACCACTTAATGTTTATTCTACAAAAAGTAGTACATCGAGTAGCATGAAATCCATATGGTGAAGGTATTATATCGCACTGCCGACATAAACGCTAGCCAAAAGCCCAGGCACATGTTTCACCGACATTCCGCCGCTGCGAAGGGCTCGGCTCCTCAGTCATGCCCCGGAGACTTAACTCCATGTCCTGCACTAAACAATTTCTTATATTATTCACTTGATTATTCTCTGGAGTTCATATACTAGAGACCGCAAAGAGAACGTTGGGAGGCCCACTGAGGAGCCGAACCCCTTGCAGCGGCAGAATATCGGTGAAACACGTGTCTGGGCTTTTAGCCAGCATCTATGTAGGCGGTACGGTATAATAATTTTACTATATTGATTACCCATATGGATAAATATATGCTAGCATGAATGAAGATTCGAGATCCAGATAAATTATCCCGTTCATCATCCCCAAAAGAAGACGAAGAAAAGGAGGCGATCCCATGGACCACACTGTATTGATGCTGAGGTTTCAGAAACTTCCTCGTTTCCATCATCATCATCATCATCATCATCATCATCATCATCATCATCATCATCATCATCATCATCATCATCATCATCATCATCATCATCATCATCATCATCATCATCATCAGCATCATCATCATCATCATCATCATCATCATCATCATCATCATCATCAGAGTGTTGGGCTGTTTGTTCCTGTTAGCTCAGAGTTGTTTTGTCTCGCCACCTGCCTCGTGTTATAGGCATGCCTGATGCACGAACTCTGACCTGCCTGTTGGAGGGAGGATTGGCTTTGATCTCTCCCTGAGAGACCGCTGGGGCGCTCGTGTAACCTCTGTCCCCTGCCCGGCCGTCGTTATCGCTGCTAGGTCCGTGCGCACGTGGGCCCTCCCCCCACCACCTGATGGGCTGATCAGCTGCCGCTGCATGTGTTAGTCGCGTTTGGCTGTTTGGGTGCGTCGGTCGTCAGACCCCCGGCTGGCTCTCTCCCCCTGCTGTGAAGGTGACAACTGTTGATCGCCAGTGCTGCTGGCCCCGTCCGGACTGACTGGAGCCTCGTACGTAGCGCCTGTCAGGCCAGATGAACACCGATGGCTCCGTTGATTGTGCCAACTGAGGACCAGTTTTCGAGAACCAGTTTGGCCATCTCGTCGCTGGCTCGGCCGATGACGCTTGCGTGTCCAAAACCAAAATTGTGTTTCTCCTGTTGTATGTGACCATATGCCAGTGACAGTTTATCCTCGCGGTTGTCTGCAAGTTGGTGCTCGTGCAATCTTGTGCAGAGGCATTTGCCCGTTTCACCAACATACCTCGAACTGCAATTTTGACAAGGTATGTTGTAGACCACTGCTGATTGTTCCATTGCCGGTAGCTGGTCTTTGGGTCTCATTATCTGCTGCCTGATAGTGGATTCCGGTTTATGGGCCACCCCAATCCCAAAAGGGCTCAGGATTCTTGCTGTCGCCAGAGAAACGTTCCTCATGTAGGGGATCGTGTGTCAGAACTTCGACATCTCATCGTTAGATCGTTCGCGGGCAAGTCCTCTTCGGCAACCATATATGAAGGACCGTGGGTAACTATTGGTTGTGAATAGGGAATTTAGGTATTTCTCTTCCCCCCTTCTCCCGTCATCTTCACTATAATGTGTTTGAACTCTTTGGAAAAGAGTTCTGACACAACAGCGGTTGTGACCAATGGGGTGGTTACTCCGGAATTGGAGGATGCGTCTATTATTCGTTGCCTTTCGGTATACCGTAGTTTTGGTCCCCCCTATTAGCCATCCTTGTGACGTTTACGTCAAGGAAGGGCAACTGGTTGTTGTTCTCCTCTTCCATTGTAAATTGGATGTTGGGGATCGCAAGTTTCACATGGGATCTTGTGGGAAACTTTCTTCTTCTGCAGGTACCCCACCCTGTCTTTAGGGTGTACAAGCTGACTGCGTAAGGTAGTTGCCGGTATGTGTGCCACTTGTATTTGATGCTTTCTCGGGTGTCTTTCAACGAGTTCAGACACATTTCTGACGTAAGGGAGGGTTCTCCAAGTATTTGCCTTGGGCGCCTTATTGGAACTGTCTAGTTCCTTCACTTTTGACTGAGTGTATGGTTTCAAGAAACTCTCGGCCTTTTTGGAGGGGCAAACTCCGACGATGCGAGTCTTGTACCACGCGAAGATGCGCCCAGCACAAAAGCCCTCATGGCCATTTGAGACAAGTGGTCTCGCCTCTTGACTGCCAGTTGATGTCCGTGGATGCGTATAGGGGCCCATTTTTCCGTTTGGCCACAATGCACGGCAGCACAGGCCCCGCGTGGGATATTATAGGCGATTTCCTTCTTCTCAAAATAGACAACCCTATCTTTAGGGTGTACAAAATGAGTGCGTAAAGTAGTCGCCGATTTGTGCGTCATTCTTGTTTGGTGTGTCCTCAAGTGTCTTTCCACGAGTTCGGACACATTCCTGATGTAGGATTCACCAAATATTTATTTTTGGCGCTTGATTGGAACTATCTAGTTGCTTTTCTTCTAACACTCGTTGTCTCGTGTATCGACGTAGGGAACCCCTGGGGTAACCATTCTGGAGAAATAAGTTAAACAGGTAATTTAGCTCAACTTGGTAGTTTTTTTCGTCGGAAAAATGTGTTTTTGCCCGATGTAGCAGACTTTTGGCAGCACTCGGCTTGTGAGAGATTAGGCTGTTGTTTTCATAGTGTAGAATTGCCTCCGCATGCGTTTCTTTGTGGTAAACGGACCTGTGTAATACTCCGTCAGTTTTCCGCTGTATGATAACATCCAGAAACCGAAAGACGACAATAAACTGACGTTTCTGGATGTTCTCGTACAGCGAAAGACTGACGGAGTATTACACACGTCCGTTCACCGCAAGGAACCGTATGCGGAGGTAATTCAACACTATGGAAACAACAGCCCAATCTACCACAGGCGGATGGAGGTGAATAAGGCGGCCACGTAGAACTATGTCGTCATCTCGTCAGGCGCCATTTCTAGGTGTCTGATATGCCTCAGATACCGGATTGAAGAATCATGTGAACAGGGTAAACAGTACGACAAACAATTAGAGAACGGTGGGTAACCTCGATGGAAGGGGGCGCTGGCCGCAAAGGCACAGATGCCGCGCTGGCGCTTTTCAGCGGCCTGCCAAATGTGTATAACACAAGGTTACCTCTACGCCCCACCGTCTCATTACCCGGCGCCCCGACCTTTGGACTGTTGAAGTGGATTTACCAACGGTCCCGTCTCCTCACCGAAAATTCCGAGTTGACGGTGAAGTCGACTGAACAGCTTCTAAGGAAAATCAGACACTTCAAAATAGAGGCAGGCGAGATGAGGTTATCGATTGACGTGGTCTCCTTATTCACCATACTAACCGGCCTCGCTAACGGCACTATTGGCGACCTGCTCCACAAATGGTATGATGAAGTTGACTTATGACTTAAACAAGCGCACAAAGACAGTCTCCCTTGCCTTTGTCGGTAATAACATTCTGCCTTTTTATCATGAGCCGCCGCGCGGCTGCTGGTTGGGTTCGAGAGGGAGCCCGTAAGGCACAACGAAACGCGTGAGTTCCGTAAGAACGATCGGTGAGCTCCACTCTACCACTAGTGCCCACCTTCTCCAGGAATGGTATGATGAAGTTTACTTATGACTTAAACAAGCGCACGTCACGGCACTCCAAGAATTGTGCCTTAAAACTTTCATCAGTTTCAACAGCCGGGTTTACGAGTGAAAGAAGGGAACAAAAATGGGTTCCGCCTGTCTTGGTTGGTTACCGAAGCCATGCTGCAGGGGCTGTCGCTTAATTTTCCGTTCGTACTGTCTGAAATTCGTGGTCGAACACGTAGATGAAACATTTGTCGTAATCAAGAGGTGTGGTGTTCAGGACTTCAAGGCTTTATTGAATTCAACATTCCTAGACATTCAGTTTACAATGGAAGAGGAAAAGAACAACCAGTTGTCCTTCCTCGATGTACATGTTACAAGAATAACAGATGCAAAGATAAGAACTGTGGTGTACCATAAGTTAACGGATACTATGCGTTTCCCTAACTCCAAAAGTAACCACCGTATTAATAAAAGACGAAATTGCGCCAGAACAGTCTTCCGACGAGTTCAAACGCACTGTAGCGACGATGACGGAGGAAGGAGGAGGCGAAATACCTGTACTCTCTGTTCGCAGCCAATGGTTATTCACGATCCTTCAACGTGTGTGCAAAAAGCCGGGTAGTGAGCGATTTAACTGTGAGTAACCGCAGTTTTGGCTCACGATCCCCCACGTAAGGAAAGTTTCGGAGGCGACAGCAAGAATACTGAACTCTTTTGGGATTGGGGTGGTCCACACCCCTGAATTAACTATCAGATAGCAGATAATAAGACCCAAGGACCCTCTACCGAAAGGGAACAACCAAAAGTGGTCTACAGCAAACTTTGTCAAAAATTGCAGTGAGAGGTGTGCTGGTGAAATGGACAAACGCCAGACGGAGCCGACAACACAAGCGAACGAATCGCGGCTCCTCCAATAATGGTCACCTTCACGGCATGGCGAAAGAGCCAGCCACTGGCGACGTCGCCGACATGAGACATGTACCCACCGACGTGCTCAAACAGCCGAAGATGATTCGCACACACCAGCGACAGCTGATCAGTCCATCCGGTTAAGAAGGAAGGCTCACGGTCACACAATCTTTGCAGCAACTACGACAAACGCGCAGGGGACAGAGGTCACGCGAGTCCTTCCGCGGTC
>CACRXP010000579.1:399783-419368 GCA_902702965.1 Spirometra erinaceieuropaei
TTTATCTGCTTATTTGGGGGATTGATGGACGCTAGCGATGATGAATGGGATTATGTTTCTGGACTTTGAGCCCTAACTGACGTTGATCGTATAGGCAGGAAAGCATTACCACTAATGCTATTCTGTCAGTATTACGTGCAGCTGTGCGGCTGCTGGCGGATCTCGAGGGGTAGCTTCGATTCACAACAGGAAGATTGAGTTTCGTAACGTGATCTGTGAACATCACTCTACCATTTTATATATCCGATCGTACCCCATGGAACAGCGAACCCGTAGCCCAACGGTTCGGACGCTGAACTTCTAACCAACAGGTCACGGGTCGAGTTCCAGCGTTCGCACACCTCAGCCACCCAAACGACTCTTTTGTGGAGATGTCGCCACAGGCTATAGTCGACGATAAGGTCAGGTGCGGCGCTACAAGGACATTCTGAAGACTTCCTTGATGCGCCTGCAGATCAGCCCAACCAACTGGAAAGACCTCGCTCGGAACCGGCCGGCCTGGAGGAGGACATTAAAGACAGGAGCCGCGATCTATGAATTTAACCGCGTAACTGCCGCCAAAGCCAAACACGAAGTCCAAAATCCCAACTTCCCCTGCTTCTTACCGCCAACACTCAACCGCCCCTAATTTGCTCACAGTGTTAGCGAGCATTCCGGGCGCAAATCGGCCCTATTGGACATATTTGAACCAACTGCAGCACCCAGGCGACACGACCCGATGTCTCCCCGTCCACCTCTACCTAGCCCCCCATGTTGGCAATCGATCCTAACCGTGTTCCTGATCCACCGACGCCATTCTATACCACCATCACCGCCTCGACTTCTGCTGCAGCAGATCATGCCCCCACCACCACTACACACAATCCAGACGCCCTGTCAAACATCAACTTCACCATCGCCAACGCCAATGATTTGGGCTCGGTCCACCTTTGTCCTCATTGCGATCGCACATTCATCTCACATATCGGCCTAGTCAGTCACTTGCGGATCCATTGCACAGAGACTGGCAAGGCAGAGCCTCGAGTACCCACATAAAATTGCTCGACCGTGTGCTTCACTGAGGGGGGAAGCAGACAAGGTGATTTGCGCGTGAGTCAGTTTATAGTGATAATGGACTTGCGCAGCATCTGCCGCGCCCTCTCTTCCCCGCTCCCCACCTGGTCCCGGTGTCAAGACTGAGTCAAGAAGACCGGAGGCGGGGGCGCAGACGGATGAGGCTGTCGAGCCTGCAATTTGGCGTTCCACTCCACACCCCTGGTCCACATGGTAAATGACCAGATTTTGAACAACAACAGCAGCAACAACAACACCCAAACAGGATTCAGAAAGACGATGATGATTGGACAGCCATGTCCACCACCTCTATACCCAGCGGAAGCGCAAGCGCATCTACCGGCAGGGAACCAGGTGCTACGGAACTGCCAGCACACACCAATCTTGCGATGGCCATGGTTTGATGATACTGACACAGCGCACGCTCACAGATATTTTAACCTAGAAGGACGACATGTGGTCCTATATTTAGCCTGGCCGTCACCCTTCAAGGTTGGGTAACCAAACAGTCGTCGAGTGAGAGGCACTACCCATAAAGTAAACACATTCTCCTCACATGCATGAGAGTGTCTCAGATGGCTTAAGGAGGGGCCGTGACAGCCTGGCTCTCAGCCCACCAGTACGCCACTCCACACAAACACACACAACTGGACAGACTGCGTGGAATGAACTGGAGCATCAGTCGGCTGCCTTCCGAGCCGCGGCGCTCGACGCACCGTCTACGTCCCAGACTCCGATCACACATGCAGCATTGGAGCCTCATGGAGAAGGAGTCGAGACGCACACTTCCTACTTACATGGGAGGTGGCATCTGGGCGCTTGAGGTGAGTGTTGATGATGTGCAGTGGGGTGCTGGTGAGGGAGGATGTAATGGTGTGATGCAGCCTGCGGTTTTCTACCGCGGGTGGAACACCCACATACACTCGCCGCATCTGAATCCACTGTCCACACTGCCCACACACATTTACTCACCGCATGGGCCTACTAGGTCACATGCGTATCCACGAGAGCGGCATTCATCTTACACTTGACACACCTCAAACAGCTTTCATACCCACCAATACTAGCCCAATCAACAGCTCATCGCCCAGCGCCGACTGTCAGCAGCAGCAGCAGCACCATCACTAAAATCGACTCTGAAGCTCCCGATTAATTTTGCCCACAACGTCTCAGTGCATTCACCTCACGCATCTGCCCGATCAGTCACTTGCGAATCCATCGCACAGAGATTGACGCACCAATGCCTGGAGCACCAACATACACTCTTCGCACCCGCCCCAACTGCTCCCAATGCCATCGCACATTCGGCTACCGCATGGGCCTACTAGACCATATGCTCCATATGCTTCTGACCACTGAGGCAGTGGATTTCCAACCAACAGGTCGCGGGGTTGAGCCACAGGCATTTCGCACTTTGGGGTCGGGTATAACTGGCTGACGACGGCTAAGAAACCAGAAGTGGTCATTTCAGCTTCCCGTGTCTTTGTCAGTAATGTTTTTCTGCATGTCTATATATATATATATATTTATATTGCTAACAGAAGCGAAATTTGAGTCCCCGGACATAAATGAAAAGAAGAGGCGTTCTCGAGGACCATGATTGTATTTTACTGATGTTTCAAAAGCAGACAAGCTTTCATCGTCGGA
Organism: Spirometra erinaceieuropaei; assembly: GCA_902702965.1. Lineage (NCBI taxonomy): Eukaryota > Metazoa > Platyhelminthes > Cestoda > Diphyllobothriidea > Diphyllobothriidae > Spirometra > Spirometra erinaceieuropaei. The sequence continues at coordinate 402,484 of CACRXP010000579.1, forward strand.
GGTGAGTATCGTACGGCATCACACAGTATTTATAGGAGGGGGGGGGGTAGATATCAGTCATGCTAACACGGCGGTAATTATACGGGGGAGTGGTTAATCGGCTTTGGCGCTAATGGTCCGCATACTCACAAGGATCGTCTATGTAGTCGCCGGGGCAGAGCGGGAGGGAGGGTGACTGCTGTCAATCTGCCTGTCTCTCGTCGGGGCGGGGGCGGCATTTGAACGTTGGTGACATCAGGTGCGCACAGACGCACCTGACGCAGTTGGTCCTACACTGGGGTCTATCAGTTGGGTCATAAGCACTTCATCGAACCGAAGTTCATCAGTGCCTCGCCACCTTTCATTCTGTGTCGCTGCCTTTGGGGATCGGGATCGTTCATCGGCCAGACTCAACCATTCGACATTTCGTTATGACACCGGAGGCCTCCCTGCCACGAGGTGAGACGAAAAATGTCATCTACTGGGTCCAGTGTAACTCTTGTGAAGCTAACTATGTCGGAAAGACAGGCAAACGGTTACAAACCCGCGTTAATAAACACATGCGGGCAGTGAGGAGAATGGATCAATTGTCTCTGGTGGCGAAACATTGCGCGGACTCTGGACACACTTTCGCCTTTCAGAACGCCAAAATTCTGGGTCGAGGCAATGACCGCGTAGCCAGAGAAACGATCGAGGCCTGGCACACGGAGACAACCTCAATAAACCGTTGTGTGGCCCCTCCGACAGCCTACCAAGCCCTCCGGACGCAGCTCAACGAACTTACGAGCAAGCGCGAAGTCAGACCGGACGTGAATCCGAACACGGGAGAGCCTACGACGGACCTACACGTAGCCACACCGCAAATCGGGCCCGACGAAGGCGCAGTCATCAATACTGTTGCCTCAACTACTACTCCGGCAGACGGGGCGAAACGCGGTCAGAGGGATGCAATCAAGACTAGCAACCCAGCACGACAATTAAGGTCAACGCGAATGCGGACGATGGCCACCAACGTTCAAATGCCGCCCCCGCCCCGACGAGAGACAGGCAGATTGACAGCAGTCACCCTCCCTCCCGCTCTGCCCCGGCGACTACATAGACGATCCTTGTGAGTATGCGGACCATTAGCGCCAAAGTCGATTAACCACTCCCCCGTATAATTACCGCCGTGTTAGCATGACTGATATCTACCCCCCCCCCTCCTATAAATACTGTGTGATGCCGTACGATACTCACCTCCGACGATGAAAGCTTGTCTGCTTTTGAAACGTCAGTACAATACAATCATGGTCCCCGAGATCGCCTCTTTTTCTCATATATTAATATATATAAATCAGAGGGCAGACGACAGAGTCTGGGGGTAGATTTCTACAGAACTGTTTCAGGCTTATTTGCCTTCATCCAGCCAACCATAATCCTGACCACCGGCTGGGACCGGAAACACACACGTGCGCACAGACACAGCTGACGCAGCTGGTCCACCACTGGGGTCTACCAGATGGGTCATAAGCACTTCATCTAACCGAAATCCTGTCATAATCTGTCGCTGCAGAACGGGCATTTATTCAATCAGGAATGGGTGCACACCGATCCATTGGCTTCCCGAATCAAACAAGCTTCCTGAGTTAAAAATACCCGATCTGCAGCGACAAAGAATGGCAGGTGGCGAGACACCGATGAACCTCGATATTATACCGTACTCCGACATAGGTACTAACTAGAAGCCGAGACACGTGTTTCGCCGACATTCTACCGCTGCGTGACACAGCTGCGAGGCGTTCGGCTCTTCAGGTAAGCGTTTGACCCTCACTGTTGTGGTTAGGATCTCACTCGATCCCGTTCTGTCCGCCCGCCAGCTTGCTAACGACGACAACAAACGTTATGTCATGGGACACATACCACATATAACACATAAACAGCTCATTAAGAGTGCAACAGGCTAGACGCAGACAGCTATTTCACGGTCGTTACCGATAATCAGTACGTCATGGGCAATATGAAGTGAGGGATATAAACGCTTCGTATGGCCTACGACGTGCTGATGCTCGGTAACGACCGTAAAAAGCTGGCTGCATCTGGCCGCTTGCACTCTTAATGAGCTGCCTATGTATTATTTATATGTATTGAATTCTACTCGCTCTTCTGTCACACGTCGCCGATGATACAATCAGGACATCTATCTTAAATTATTTGTACGGAGCGCCACCTTATTTAACGCCAGATTCGCACGGCAGATTTAGTTGTAAACACATGAAACATGCGTCGTCATAGAAATGACTCACCGGTGTCAAGAATTTTGCAACATTCTGGCGGAGTCACCTCATGGTTTATATTATATTCCCGATGGGACACGCTTGAAATTCCCCTTAGTGACTTACAGCGATGCGTAATTCAAAAAAGTCATCAAGTCTGGGCAAGGCATTTCATATTTATACAGGCACAGTAGAGCCGTTTTGACCAGACATAATGAATGAAATTGTTAAGTCGGAGACCGGGATACAAGGTCCGAGGACTTGTGTGAGGTTGCACCAAGTGAACCTAAGACAAAAAATCAGAAAAAAATTCCTGCGATTTGCAGAGTAGTTTTAATATTTATGGGTTGGACAATGGGGGACTCGGCATTATGTACGTTTATGTATGGGTGCCCCATACAACGGGTCACACGGTAGACGCGCTGGACCAACACGGAAGCCGTACCACGGCCCAGCACGCGTTATCGGGCTGCGCGTTCATAACGAATGCCGTACATGAGGGGGAGCGTGTGATGGCACAATTGGGCGCATGCTCAGGTTACGTCAGACACTAGCGTCCTTTTCCGCCTCTGGTTGTCTTGACTCTCTCTTGACGCTTGGTTCAGGAGGGTGAGGGTAGAAAGAGTGCGGTAGATGCAGCGCAAGTCTACCATCATTATGAACTAATTCACACGCAAGTCATCGTCCTTACGCTCGCCATGCTGCGAGGCATATGGTGGATATCGTCAGAAACTATGATCAAATCGTCATCCCTTTTCAAGTTTAGACTACTCATGAAATGAGGCCTGATGAGGAGTACTACCTCTGGGAGTCTACGAGGTACAATCTGAGTAGCCCAGATTGTCTAGATGATGACGGTCAGGCAAGTCGTAACACTGGTGGGATAGAGGAATGCTTACCCTGACGGGCGATGGACTAAGCCGACGAATCAGCTGTGGAATCCAACCGCTGGGAAGGCTGAAAAGGCGTTATACTTAGTATCCGCAGCCATGAAAGTTCCTGTTTAATACGGCAGTCTGTGATCGAGCTTCTGCGACCTGCAGAATGACTTCGCTCATGTCCCAGTGATATGGCTCCTCCAAATTAAAATCCCACGGAACAGAATTTGTCCAACAACTCTAAATCCCAACGCGAAGAAGGCAGCAACTAAAAGTCGGAGATTATCACTGACCCTCAATTGACCGACTGTGGACTTGTGCATCTGTGGTGACCGAGTCGTCGTATCTCAAAATCAACGTTCTACGCTTTCAGGCTATTCAAAGGGGAAGGGGGAGGTCTCACAAGCATTGAACTGTTCCAGCTCTACAGCCTATCATTCCGTTGCTGGTAGTTCGGCATTATATGGAGGCCACAAGTTTGCGAAAAAGAGAAGAGATTTGCCCTCAAGATCCGGTGTATAGTCATAACGACGGACGATCAACGAAACACGGTTTTCCTGGCAGAGCAAGGGAGACCAGCATGATCAGTTACAGCTTAATTACTGGTTTCACCCAACCTCGATCTTAAGGGATCCGTTGTTCATTGTGCATTTTATGTCAAACGTTCCAGCACCTGGGCCGTCGAGACTACTCCCTGCTGACTGCAGTGGGGAACACTCATGCTCCTGGAATGCCTGTCCGGAAGCTGACTGACACTATCGTGACGGCGATCTCGGTGTCTATATTGGTGACAAATCCGGCTTGAAGTTCATCAGTTAGCGAAAAGTTGAGCCGAAACGGACTGCTTGCGCTACCAACGAAAAAGGATTCAAGAGGTACTGGGTCTTCTCTGTCCACATGAAGTAATCTTTATTTCAAGAGAAAGAATCGTCCTCTAGGCAGAAACTGGTGTGGTCATGTGGACACCTCCTCAACAAAACCTCACGGAGCAGTTGCTGTTCACGCTGGAACGTGTTTAGTTCGCCTTGTTAAAGCAATCCTGTTTTTTGCGCATTGATGAACCAGGGCGCTGGTACTGTGCTTCCCTATGGTCTCTACATTCTTATGCAGCCTAAACATCAACCCAGTTGCCTGTTCACCTTCCGATGCAAAAAACAAAATTTGTGCCACTGTCACAGGGTCGCACGAAAAACCATTCCACCCATACTGTACTCCATCGGCATGCATGTGCTGACACGCCCCGGGTTGGCAGGACGCGCGGCTGTCCTGCGGCTGGCCGACCTGCTGACGAGATTGTTTTATGCAATAAGGCGACGATGAGTCACCAATCCAACGACCGAGGCGACAGCAGCAGCAGCGGGAACCGGGCCTTCTTTCTGCCGGAGACATCGCCCTGTCGCCAAACGCCAACAGCTACCACCAGTACTTCCCACTGAAAGACGCTCCACACACACGCACCTTGCGCTCAGTACATACTGAGCGGACAGTGGGGGAAGAACAGAATGCCTTCGAGGGCAGGTTGCGTGCATGTGGACGCGTGCGTGTGTGCGAAATCGCGCGGATCTCCCAGGTTCGCAGCAGTGACACAGGCCTCAATTCGGAGATAGGGAAGCTGGCGGAAACTGGAAGATGAATGCACTGCTGGTAGTGGTGGTGGTGGTGGTGGTGGTGGTGGTGGTGGTGGTGGTGGTGGTGGTGGTGGTGGTGGTGGTGGTGGTCAGTCTCTCATCGCTGTCGTGTCTAGTTGCACTTTGTACCCAACCCGATACATTTGATGTGCCACAATGAACATCCCTTTTTCTGCGAATACTTCGACCATTTTCAAGGAAATATTTCTGGAGAGGTTAGGAGGACCTACTGAATTGTGTAACAAAAGGTAGGAAATGTGCGCTGGGAGTCCGGTGCAGATTTTTAGACCGAATAAGTTGTCTTGGCGTCAGGTGTAGTCGAAGCCGTTAGTTTTCCGCTATCTTCAATCAGGAAGAAGCTTCGACAATGAGGCGCGTGTCCATGAGGCATCCAATAATACTGAAAAGCCGGCAAGAACGCAGTATGCGACCCCACCCAGGAAACAAAAACCAGGTCATCGTGTAATACAGGTTTTATGGGTGAGAATAAACGGCTGAAATGAGAGCGCGATAGTAGATAAGCATTCGGATAAATGTTGAAGTAGCATATTACGTTCTAGCGCTAAATTTCTATACAATCACTCGCAAAGTAGCACACGTAATAGGAATCCGATTCCCGAGGAGTGATGAGGGCATCCGGATATATGACAGTGTAAGCGAAATTTGAGCAGTTCCTCTGTTCTTCCAGGTTGTTTTCCCAAAAGAAGTAGGGTGCATCCCATCTACAGTGCGTGACCGATCTCATGAAATGTTGATCAAAATTCTGGAATGCCTTTCCGATTAGGAAGGATTACTTAAGTGCGGTTGTTATACTGATTATCATGCAGCATAACCCTATAAAATTTCGGACTCGCCAGGATGTCGGCTTTTGAATGCACTTCTTTTTGACCTCCTGCAGAAACCACACTTGGTAAAAATACTACTACTTATGTAGCATGAATTTTCCTACTGATTTTCGATAGTCTTATAAATTCGAATATATTTTACAGAAAACATGCATAAAAATACGCTTTCCTTTGCTCATTTGGTAGAAAATCACATTGTCTTCATATTTTTTTGTCCGAAGAAAGTGTAAATTTAGGTTTTAATAAAGTATTCCAATTCCCGAATAATTTTCAGCATGATCTGCCATTGCATCAGCGTTTAGCAATTTCAGTCTACAAGATGCATGCTTTCCGCGTAAGTAAAATCATATATTCCTCTATGCCATTAAGAAGATACCACATAGAGTTCATGAAATTTTGCAGTGGATCCAGATTATGCTGTACACTTCATGAGGAGCATTAGTAAACGCAAATGTGCGGTCTTGCACTCATAGACATCGTGCGGTCTTACTAATCTCGTAATCAGAAGCTTAAGTAGTATTTTTTTTACCGAGTGTGGTTTCTGCAGGAGGTTAAAAAGAGGTGCATTCAAAAGCCGACATCCTGGCGAGTCTAAAATGTTATAGGGTTATGCTGCATGATAATCAGTATAAGAACCGCACTTAAGTAGTCCTTCCTAGTGGGAAACGCATTCCAGAGTTTTGGCCAACAGTTCATGAGATCGGTCACGCACTGTAGTTGCGAGATCATGGAAGCGTTAATTATGAAAGAAGGCTGGTACGCAACACACCCCGATGATCTGGTCTTTGTTCCCTTAGTGGGGTCACATACTGAGTCCTTGCCAAACAGTCAAGATGACGGGTAATTTCGCATGGCGCAGTTATGTCTGAACGGTTACGCTTCTACGTACATTGCACCATCATGCTCTGTGGGCTACCCTACTTCACCGAGACAGAATTCTTCTGTGCAAACTGATGTGCCGCACATGTAAGTCTGATGTTCAGGTGTCCTCGCTCTTTAGAATCGCGCGAAATTGGTCAGGAGGCCAAAATACCATCACATGAACCTCGTTCTCTATAAATATGAGAAGAAGCAATCAATCTACGGGTAGTATTTGGTCGAAGACGCTTGTATTCCTCCACCAGAACCTCTTTCATCTATTTCATCCCCAAAGAGCAATAATGTAATCGGCTATGTGCAGGATCCATCAACTGCGCTATCCATACACACCCATCCAGGGGACTTGTTCGCATGCTCCACCGACCAGAGATCGAAGTTGTATGGAATGCCATCTCGCTGGGACCCGCCTTGGTTAACAGCGGCTCGGGAGGAGGGAGAGGAGATAGGAAAAGCAGACCTCTTGCCTTCTTTAGTGCGCGGGACTGACGTGTCAAATGACTAATCTTCACTCGGAAGAGGGCTGAAGTTGACAGACTGGAACTATGGAGTGTGCCTGCCTCGCGAAACCAGCACTGGTGGAGGAGGACACACATGTTTCGATCGAAAAGCCAATGGGCCGGTCTGCACCTATTCATGCATGAGTAGCTACAACATAAAATGCTGGGTGGCGAGTCACTGCTGCACTTTGTTTCAATGATGGACGGATAGGCTCCGTCTCTGAACTATCTAGGCTGTGTGTGGGCATGCGGAGTTTTGGGGTATCCATTTAGGGGGTAAACGGTGTAGGTGTGCTGGGTCGCATTATGCAGGTAGTGACTACTTCGCGCAGTCCTTAACTGGCACCAAAACCTCACATGTGGCTCCCAGAAGCTAGGCTCGGCCTAGCCGCCACAGACCGGTAACCACGTCGACCAGTAGGCTAAACCGAATGAGGGTATTCGGTACTGTGTCACCAGACCCGGTAAGTATGCTCACCTTCCCACTTTCAAAAAACCTTACGGAGAGAACGGCACGCAATCCAGTGGGCTAACCCAAGTTGCTCTCCCACTAAACTAAGCTGTGACCCATAGTGGAGTTTGGCAGCCGTCTGGGATGTATCAGCAGCTCTACTTGGAGATAACACTGTTTCCCCTGGTGAGGAAGGGGATAGAAAAGATATTCAAAACAAGTGCTAGGATCAACGTCATCTGCATATAGACCGTAGATCGCAGATGTGCAACTCATGGTCGAAACAATCAAAAGAACAATAACCCACGTCTCCATCAACCCAACAAGCTGGCTGAGTGACCTTACTCTAGCAACTATGAACGTCCGCTCTCTCTTAGACAACCCATGAAACAAGCGGCCGGAAATGAGGACGGCGCTATTCGCTCGATAGCTGGTGCTCTACAAGGTGAACATCGTTGTCCTCATCGAGACCCGCTTCCATGAACAAGATCAATTGGAGAAGGTGGGTGCCAGCTACACCTTCTTCTGTAGCGGTCGCCCAAAGGCAGAACGACGCAACGCGGTGCACCTTTGCCATCTGGAACGACATCGTTAGAAGACTGCCCTGTCCACCACAGGGTATCCACGACCACCTCATAGCCCTGAGCTTGCCTCCCTCAGGAGCCAGTTTCTCCACCTTCGTCAGCGTTTACGGGTCGTCACTGTTAAAGTCAAAAGAACAGCTCGCAGTTCTCAAGCTTTTCCGACCTACAACGCAAACAACAGACTCCTTTCAAGATGCCCACTCTGCCAGTGAGCATTCTGCTCACGGATCGGCCTCATCGGAGTTCTCCAGACCCAATGAAATAACAAACCAACAACACTTCCTGCTTCAGAAAACAGCCCTATCATCACCTCTGCGCCAACCCCACGACATGCACAACGGCGACCACCACCACTATTGATCATGCGTCTAGTAACCCGGCGCCTCAGCTGACTTCATTGGCCCCACCACCCCTAATATCCCTGCCACAGTCCTCTCAACGACGATGACGACGACGACGACGACTACCATCCTTCCAACTCATTACAGCTGAGAACGCCCCGACGCCCCGTCAACCAAAATCTTCACCTCCACCGTCGCCACCACCAGCAGTATGGACTCGATTCAACCTGTCCCCATTGCGGTCGCACCTCCACCTCACACATCGGCCTGGTCGATCGCTCACGAGTTCATCGAACCGAGACCGGCGCATCACTGTCAGGAGCCCTGGCAAATACCCACTGCATCCGGCTCCACTGTCCGCACATGCCACGCACATCCACACACCGCATGGGCTCATTCGACCACATGCGTCTCCAAGACAACGGAGTTCACAGCAGTATTGACATTCCCAGCACAATTTGCACATCCGACAACTCTCCCACCTCCAGTAATATCAACTCCTAATCTACAAAGACGACAAAACTAGCAGCATAACTACAACAACGGCACAGAAGCTCCCAAGCTATTCTGCGCACACTGACAGCACACATGCACATTACGCATAGGTCTGGACGGTTATTTACAAATCAGTCACACAGAGAGTGGTCGACCACTGACTGGGGCATCAAATTACAATCACCGCAGTCGCAGCAAATGCCCACGATGTCCACGCGCACTCACTCACCTCATGGGTTTACCCGGTCACATGCGGATCCATGGGGAGTCTGAAACGTCAGGCGAATAAAGCTCTTGTTCCAGCAGCCGGGTCTCCTTCTTCATGGATCCGTAAAAACCTGCGACAAAATACCACGGATCAGATTGTATCACTACGACAGTTCGATCGTCGATTTCGACGATGTCCACCGTGTGCCCCACAGACTGCATTGTGGGAGCAGGGACGGTGACTTACGCAGGTGTTTATAGTGCCAGTAGACTTGCGTAGCATCTACCTACACTCTCTCCTCCTCCCCCGCCTGAGCCCGGTGTCAAGACAGAGTCAAGAAGACCGGAGACGGGGGAGGCCGCAGGTGGATGGCTCGGACGGATCCTCGCCTTGGCGCTCCACTCCGCACCCCCTGGTCCACACACAAATGACCAGGATTTTGACAACAAAACAATGGGGTGGCGGCAGTGGTCCAGTTGAGCGACGAATGCCGACAACAGGGTCCGCCAGCGCACCCCGCAAATGTTGGCATTTGTTATTGCGCACAGACGGCAGTGGTCCAGTTGAGCGACGAATGCCGACAACAGGGTCCGCCAGCGCACCCCGCAAATGTTGGAATTTGTTATTGCGCACAGATAACGCCTGCCAGAGTCCGATGTGGCCCCCGTGTTGGTCCAGCGCATCTAACACGTGGCCCGTTTAGAGGGCACAAGATTGTATTACTACAGACCTCCTCATTAACACCTACACCGTGCACGAGCCCATCCCCATCACCCACTGCAAACACGAAATCGGCACCACTCATACAAATAGGAATCATGCTCTTTGGCACCTTCTTAATGTAGCCCCCATGACACTCTAATGCATCTGGGATCCGAGCAGCCTATCCCCTTTGCGGGAAATTCCTGCGTTTTGTGAGTATCGGGTTGTGCCTGTGGCACACGAAGACGGGTTAGCTCCGTTAACCATTGCGAACGATATGATCACCACTTGGTTGACCGGCCTGGACAATCGACTTGTGCGCGGAAGGGTGGAGAGTGAGAGAGTGGCTGACTCTCGGCGCATTTTCTCACCATAAACAATCGTACGCGCCTGAATCCATCACGGTGCGCGAAAGACCATTGCATGGAAGGCTGAAAAGTTACCATTTAACTCAGACCTCGAAGTCAGTCCTGTGTGAATCCGTGTGGAGGGGTCGACTGGTAGACTGAGAGACAGGCCGCAATGGTTCTTTCATAATGCGGTTTGTATGGCCTGGTAACTCATTTGGGATCCCAGCCATCCCTTTTTTTATTGCGTGAAGTCCTGGTCCTTTGTGCGTGAACCAGTGAGTGTAGTGACACACCTAGGTACGGGTTCACGCAATGTCAACCGCCTGCGCCCGATCGCGATTCGGTCTCCTTGACTCTTCCTTGACAGGGTGCCCAGGCGCTTTAAGAAGGAGAGTGTGCTGTAGATGCAGCGAAAGTCCATATTACTATAGACCTACTCAAGGGCAAGCTGCCGTCCCTGCGCCCGCTCTGCTGTGCGGCACACAGTCGACTTCGTCGAAATCGACAGTCGAATTTTCGACAGGTTTGCACCGATCTCGTTTTTTGAGGAAACATCAAATCCATAGTTCCGCGCAAGAGTAAATAACAAAAGTCACGATAGATATGTTAGGACTTGCTAGGGAAGAAGAGCTGTCACTTTTTATCTAACTGTCGGTTAGTCCGGACTCCAAGGGGTGATGGATGATAAGAAGAAATCCAACAAAGATAAAACAGCTTTCGCATCTAACAAATATACAATCGTAGGCTGATGAATGCGATTCTACTGGTACGCACCGACCATCCTTCACAATGCTGCGAAGTAGTAGGGGAATTTTTACTCGGCGACCGTACTTGAGTGCGGTTATCAGTGACTCGTCCGTTCCAAAACCCACAAGATACTCAGGGAAGCGTTTTAACAAGACAAAGCGGTTCAAGCTCCCGCGTCCACAGGTACGCACGCACTCAAAGACCCAATGGGCGAATAATTAATAACCAGAACTAAGCAATACAGCCTGTGACGCCAGCTGCGTCACAACAACTTAGATAGGCTAGAACATACGTTCTACCGAAAGTTCAGTGTCAAAATCCCTGCGTCACTTCCTTTGTCAGTCAATGAGGAAGAGCTTAAAAGATCCATAACCTTGTGACTGGAATGTTTTGAGCGAGGTAGACGGCTGTTTAGGCGTCCGGGTGCTGCATGCAACGATAATTAAAGATTGCGGAGTCTCACCCATTGTTTCATCTTTGTTTACCACATGCAAGTGTTTTCAGCACGATCGCAAGAGACTGCACAGTCGATAATCCAGCAATGGCTCTGAATTCAGACTGGTGAGTTCGAGGTTTATCAAAGGGTCAATGATAAGAGATCGGTATTTAGTGCTGACATTATATTTTGATCAGAGCATGTTCACATCAAGCAGCCTTGCAATATCATTACAACTTCCTTCAGACTACTGGATTCAGAAATGTAAACTTAAACAGTTAAAAACAATAAAGTGTCCGTCATCAGTCAATGAAACCTCAACCCATGTACCGACGCAGCCCAGGTTCGAACGCAAGCTAGACTCGCATTTTAAATCAAACGATCTTGCCAATGGAATTACTGAACTCCCACTACGGTCAGTGACTGATCTCATGTAATGTTAGCCGAAATTCCGAAGTGCATTTTAGATTAGGAAGGGTTACTCAGGTGGGGTTGTTATATTAATTAACATGCGGTATAATCCTATAAAATGTGAACTTGTCAGAATTTTGGCTTTTAACTGTGCTTCTTTTCGACCTCGGTAAAAAATGGCTGCTTATGTATGTAGTATGCATTTTCAAATTGACTTTTGCTGGCCTTATAAATTCGAATATTTTTACAGAAAACATGCACAAACTATGCCTTCTTTTGCTCATTTGGTAAAAAATCATGCCTTCTGTACATTTTATGCCCTAAGAAGAAGTATCCTTTGACTATTAGTTTCTAATTATGCAACTTTTTAAGGCGTGCACGGTTCACTCAAACAGTTTCATACCTTTATTTTTATTAATGCGTTTCGTGAAGTATCCAACATAGTCCGCATCCATTGCAAAATTTTGTGAATTCTACATAGCATTTTCATAAAGGCATACAGGAATGTAGGATTTTCCTTACGCGGAAAGTATAGGCCTTGTAGACCAAAATCGCCAAACGCTAATGAGGTTGATTTGACCTAAAATTATTGGTGAATTGGGGCACTCTTTCAAAACCTAGATATACCCTATCTTCGAGTGTAAAAGGCAAAAAACACGTGATTTGCTTCCAACTGAGCAGAAGAAAGGAGGGGCAAAATGCAAAACTTTTCGCTGCCTCAAATAAAGTATTTTACGGTCATGGCGACGATACCGCAAAAGCATTTTCGGTCACTTTTAAAGAACACTGACAAAATTCGAGCACATTTCCCATCGTCTAGTCCTAGGGTCAGTTCTTATATACTAAATTCAAATCTGTACCTATCATGCGAATCACCTTGGAAACCGTCACTTCAAAACAGGGCCTCGCATTGCTCCTCTAGAACTTGAAGTGGTTCTTGAGCATTACACCTTTGTCAGCGCTAACGGATGGTAGAAAAGGAGGGTATCCAGGTCACTGGGGCCGCAAGCGTCTGCTCAACAGTATAGTGGTGACCTCAGCTGAACTAATCCCGGGAGCATGCGTATTACCAAAAACAATGGTGGTGTTGTACGTACTGATATTCCGGACTGCTAGAGACGATATCACTGTACTTGACTAATGAATGCGGTCAGATTAAAATTATAACTGCAAAACCATGAAAAGGTAATTCCCAACTCTTATGTTCCGACGTGATGGAGGTTCTTACTAAGCACCTCTTTGTCTTTATCAGGCTACTTAATTCCAAATTCCTCAGCATGAGCAGACTGAGTTTGATGCAATCAAAAATAGGCGACTCTTCGACGAAATCGAATCCTACCCGGGAATTTTTATACGCCTCACTGGTTCTGCAAAGTTTTCAGTTTAGCGTTCCTCAGGCATCCATGATTCATAACCTGATTAAGCAAAAATATGCTAACTAGCTACACGGTCAGCCGCCTACATAACTGTATGCGAAGAGGCAGGTCCCAAGTGTAGGGGCAAAAGAATACTATTTACTACCTAGACGGGAAGCTCAATTTGTATAAAGTCTCTCCTTTTGTGTCTACAGTGTACGTGGAAACTCATAAAGGGCACCTTAGAATGTTTAAATTAGTTTAGGGATGGAAGCAAACCTGCAACAATAGAAGTCGTCGAAGACAAAACAGGTTTATATTTTATCCCGCTGCAAAAAAGCAAAGAGATCTAAAAGTGTTCACGTGCGGCTACAATCCCGATTTACACGAAACATTACAGATGGGCAAATCATATATGATGGAATAGTGGCTTTGGCTAAGTGTCCACCCAGCCGCTTTTGTAAAACATCTTGAAAAAATCTTGAATTCGGCAATATTATTAAATTCCGCATATTTTTGAGTAAGACGAATGTTATCACAAGTTCGAAAGTTTCCTAAAATGCGGGCCATATAATCTCTCGAGAGAGAGTTCACATATTCTTTGTGGTTCTTTAAAGAGGTCAGCAGGTGCTCTCAAAATAATAGGAAACCATGCTACTGAAGTCACATACTTAAAATAATACTATTGCACTTTTTGCTATTATAATACATGGGCGTCTTAGAAGACGCCACAACAGCGGAGGAATTTAAAGCTAACAGACGTACTCTAGTTTTTTTTATTCTAGTGTGGAAAACTGCGTAGCTTCCTGAAAAATGAGCACTAGGAATACAATGGAATGTGACTGGACACATATGGAAGTTCAAAAGCCGTGGAAAAAAAACATTAATTAGTGATACTCCTCCCTCATTATAACTTTCAGAAGCCGATGCAGCTGCCCAGCCGAAATGGACAGCCCGGCGCATGGGAATGTACTGTAGATTAAGTTCTAGGTTGATCCGTATTACACCCTTACACACGAATTATGCTTTGTATGCTTGAGTACTGAAAGTTTTAAATCACTGTGCACGAGTGACGGAGCATAGGCGGAGATAAGAAAAAAACATGGATAGATTTAAGCACTCCATAGGTCCCTCTGGTGGGTTTCTAGCAGTTGTTTCTGGCGGAAGGTCGAGGAACGAAGATAAAGACTAGCGTTGCCTATTGCGCACCGATAGACTAGGACTCAGACGTAGTTTTTTAGTTATAACGGCCACAATGAAAGTGGCTCCAGCAGCCACGATAACCAAGAAGGTGCTAGTGATGGCTTCTTATCTAAACACTCAATAAGCGCACAGTATAACCTAGGGAATTGTCCAGTAAAATCCATCATAAAACTGCCAGTAAATGATAGTTTCTGTAAGAACTAGTGATTTCGGAGAAAAGGGGGGACAGAATCCGTCTTACTCACTAAACGACGCACTGAATAACTCGAGAAGTGATGGAATCTCAATGTCAGATCCGAAACAAAATTCAGTGGGAAAAATACTACGAGGGAATATCCCCAAACCGGTACTGTCGTTGAAAAAAATATCGCAACTAGCAGCAAAGTGCGAGAGCAGCGCACTATAGATTGAACGCCTTTCTGATATTCCTGATACGTTCAAGTCCCTAGAGGACTTTTTGGATAGAAATTAATCTGGACGAACGGTAAATCTTGTTCGATAGGAGGTATCCGTCTATTTAGACAAGAATTTAGTCCTCTCGGTTATAAACCCTACCGTTTAAATTACTTACTCTGTGGATTGCCTCCTAGGCTCAGGTTATTTTCATGGTGTCCTTTCAAAGACGCAACCAGCTTTGCTTCATCGCGTAAGTTGCGCTGTTAAGAATTAAGATGACCGAAAGGAAATATTGCGGATAACCCGCGAAACCAACTAAAATATTTCAGCGCCGTTAAAACATGTCTCCAATGCTGGAAAAATAAACAAGGGTGACAGTATAAGCCCAGCTTCGAAGACAACAATGCTGGGAAAAGTGTCGAAACGCGTCCTCAGGCTGCAGTGCTGACGACATAAGTTTGACTAGAAGACAAAAAAATGAATGACTGAACGTCGCCTGGCCTGGATAAAAATCGTCCAGGTAAGCGCAATGAGGTCTAAACGGCAGCACTTTTAAGGAACGATATGACATTCCTCTTCTGTGTTCTTCGTGAAGTGCAGAAAAACAAACTCTCCGCTTGCTCCGCCAAGGCAGGAGTTGCAGTAGATGGGCTAACTCATGAAATGTCAACCGAAATTCCGAAATGCATTTTCGTTTCGAAAAGATTAATTAAGAAGGGTTGTAAAACTAATCATCTTGCAGCACAATTCTATAATAATTCACTTACCGCAGAATGCCGGCTTTTGACCGAACTTATTTCCGGCAGCATGCGAAAACTATACCCTGTAAAAATGATTACTTATATAGCATGCATTTTTTCATTGGTTTTCGATGTTCCTAAAAATTCAATTCTATTTCAAAGAAAACATGAATTAAAATATTCATTGGTTTTATTCATTTGGTAGAACACTACGTCTTTTTCCGGTCTTACACACGGGGAAGGGTATAATTCGGTCTTTAAAAGGTCCCTAATTGTGAGATTATCTAAACCGTAAAATGGCCATTCAAAAACATCGTGTCTCTGAATTTGCTAGTGTGGCTTGTAAAGTTAACAATATGGATCAAATCCGTTGCCAAATTTTATGAATCCCATATGGTCTCCTCTTAATACCATAGAGAAATGTACGGTTTTCCGTGCGCAGAAAATATATGGGTTGTAGTCTGGAAACCCTGAATTCAAGTGTAATGGCAGGTCGGATTCAAAATTATTCGGAAATTGGAAAAGTTTTTGAAAGTCGAATTATACCCTTCCATGAGTATAAAATGGAAGAAGACGTAATTTTCTACTGAATGAGCAAATTAATTAGTATTTTTATACATGTTTTCTACGAACTATAAGTGAATTTTTGAGGCATCGAAAATCAATAAGCAAAATGCATGCTACATACGTAGTCATTTTTTACAGAGTATAGTTTTTGCATGCAGCCAGATAGGAAGTCGTTCGAAAGCCGGCATACTGAGGTAACTGAAATATTATCGAATTATGTTGCAGTCTGACTAGTTTTACAACCCTACTTAAGTGATCTTTCCGAAACGAAAACACATTTCAGAATTTCGGTTGACATTTCATGAGTTAGCCCACCTACCATATGTAAAAAGCACGGGCTACTGACTTTTTGAAGCATTCAACCGCTTTATTCCATACACACTTCTATCGCAGACAAAACGATCTCCGTGGGGAAGTGCAGACAAGCTCAGGACATATTAAATTCGGAAATGCTTAGCAAGTGCTAGCTCTCATTGAACGAAAGGGTCCTACTCCTCGTGGCGAAAACATATATTGAAGAACATATGCCTACTGACTTTTGAGAGATTTCCCACGCGAGGAAATGAGGATCAACCCTACTAAATCTAACCTCAATTCATTTTTCAAGCAACTATTACTTTCTCAGGTACCTTGAAGTATTTCATCAAAAATAGTTTCAGAACTTGAAAAGTGTAACAGTTCGATTGAGCAGGAACTTCTGTCAAGTTAGGCACGACGACGATGTGAGCATAAGAGTTGATCCAAACCTGCTATTGATACGCGGCCATGAAGTTACTCCGAAGAAAAAAGCTGTGACCACTGGAGCAAAAAGTTATTTGGTCTGACATTTCAGATTCTCACTCGGACCAAGCATCAGAGGCTGGCGCAGATAATGAGTCATGGAAGCACAAGGATTGCAGTATTTATAGGACGCAGTTGCTGGGAACCAGCTTTCATCGTTG
>CACRXP010000580.1:0-27301 GCA_902702965.1 Spirometra erinaceieuropaei
AAGGCCTCAAGCAGGTGGCCATTGAAGTTGTTTTTGGCAGTGGCGATGGACTCGAGCAGCTGAAAGACTAGACCCGAGGGCAAACAGGGCACGAGGACATGGCCGCCGAGCGCTAGTGTCTGCACTGATAGGAAAGCGGCAACAATATAAAGCAGGCATAAAGTGCAGATTAAAGTAATACAAATTAAAAACAACTCGGGGATTTTCGAGAGGCAAAAAATTAGTAAACTATGCTGTTGTGGTAGTAGCATCAGTAGAATTGATAACAATAGTTATAGCACTAAGTCTTACTAATAATGGTAATAGCAGCAGTGACAGTAGTAGTAGTAGTAGTAGTAGTAGTAGTAGTAGTAGTAGTAGTAGTAGTAGTAGTAGTAGTAGTAGTAGTAGTAGTAGCAGTAGTAGTAGGAGTAGTAGTAGTAGTAGTAGTAGTAGTAGTAGTAGTAGTAGTAGTAGTAGTAGTAGCAGTAGTAGTAGTAGTAGTAGTAGTAGTAGTAGTAGTAGTAGTAGTAGTAGTAGGAGGAGGAGGAGGAGTAGGGGTAGGAGTGGGAGTAGGAGTAGTAGTAGTAGTTGTTGTTGTTGTTGTAGCAGCAGTAGTAGTAGTAGTAGCAGCAGCAGTAGTAGTAGCAGAAGCAGCAGTAGTAATGTGTGCGTGTGTGCGTTTGTACACTCTAAGTGAGTCTGGCTGATCTAAGTTCCCCCCCCCCCGCCTTTGTCCATCCGCACGTGGAAATTTCAATTTCCAAGCGGGAATCGGCAAGAAAATCTCGAAGCAACTTACCGGCGACGGTACATACTTTCTCCAGCGCCTGCTCAAAAGGCAACGACTGACTTGTGTTCAAAGATCCCACGATAAGAACGTCAACATCTGAAAACTCCGTGAAATCCATGGGCTGCAGAAGAAAGATGCAAAAGCGCTCATTTTATTTTTTAAAGGGTTATATCTGGAAACAGGAAAACAGAGGAGTGATGACGGAAAACATTGGGATATCAGTTTTAAAATGTAGGCGAGCTTGTCAAGGGACGGTGCGACGACTAGCAGGAAAAATTAAGACAGAGTGACAATGACTGGACACTGAAGACTGTTGAAATTCAGAGTTTACAAAGCTCGATTAACAGTTCCAGCGGAGTGCTTACCATTGCAAACGTCGAATACACGGATCCCCGCGAGAGATAAAAAATCTAAAATCCAAATCCAAATCATTTTCAAGCAAGCCTAGATAGGACACCAACACATTTAATAGTCTCTTTAGGTGTCTGTTTAAGCTAATAGAAACTCGAGAATCTAATTTGAATATGATATAGGAGGAAGTTCAGCAGAAGCAGAAAGAAAGAAAAAACTAGTATAAAGGGCAGATAAACCGTCAAAAGAAAGATTTCGTATTACCTTCTCAGAGGGAGTTTTAAGCACCCAGTGACAGGCGCCTATATCGGCACCTGAGCTGATGCATTTTATTTTCAAAAGCCCAAATATGTCCTGAAGAAGATAAAAAGCGAGATAGAATATGGTAGTCGAAAATAGGCCAGAAAACAATTATTGCTTCGAAATTTTACGCCAGTACACCCAAACTTACCACGGTCTCCTGATAAGCAACTGTCTGAATTTTCGAAAGGGCCGAGGTAGCCTGATCAGATGTATAGTTGAGCAGACAGCTGTCCAAAAGATCATCAGCTGGTGGCGTACTGTGTTTGAGAGAGGTATAATTTTGAGAGGGATTAAAGCCGGAAAAGTCACATCATTTTATATTAGTTTCAAATTATCCCTACCAATTTGTGTCCGCCAGCTTTGAATCGGTTGGACCTTGGGCAATATGTTCAGCTTCGTTGAGAAGATCCTCAATTATAACTCTACAACGCGATATGCGGGGCGAAGGAAAGGAGAACTTTGATTTCGAGGATCAACGAGTAAATTAATAGGTAGCATGTTTCCAGAGACCGTAAAGTTCAAGAATATAAGAAGGGGTTTACATTGATCTTAGGGTTCAATGTGCAATGTTGATAGGGCGTACAGTAGAGACATGGGGAAATGGATGCAATCAAAGAGACGACGCTACAAAATAATAATTGGAACCCCACCCCTAACACAGGTGGCCTTTTGTTGAATTCCAGGAAAATTGTAGTAAGGTTCGCGTAAGGCCTACGGTTAAGGTGCCC
Organism: Spirometra erinaceieuropaei; assembly: GCA_902702965.1. NCBI lineage: Eukaryota > Metazoa > Platyhelminthes > Cestoda > Diphyllobothriidea > Diphyllobothriidae > Spirometra > Spirometra erinaceieuropaei. The sequence continues at coordinate 2,155 of CACRXP010000580.1, forward strand.
GTTAGTACATAGGAATAAGTGTCCATTCCTGTGTTTCGTCGAAAGGACTTTTTCATGGTTGCGAAGATAAACAACGTCGTATTTTACAAGATGAAGAAGACTTAAATAGGCCCAACAACTGAGTGAACGAATCATTTGGACTTACTTGCCCATGTTGACTACGGGGGATGTGGCTAGAACGCGACCTCGGAAACCCATACATTCAGTCAGGTAGGGCAACAGTACCAGACTGAGCGTGTAAGAGACCAGAATGACGTCAACTGTTTGCCAAGGAACATTCTCAATACTCTAGTAAGAATAGAAACATAAGGCTGCTGTTAAGACTGGAATATGCATCCGAAATGGCGAGACGGACGCGTTGTCTAAGATGAGAAATTTCAGAAGAGTATGTGGGTAAGTCATTGAAAATAAAGCGTCGTTAATGAAGGAAAAGATCGAAAAATAAAAATGGCGGGAATACAGTGTCGCAACACTTAGAAGTGTCTATTCCCCCACCAGCCTGTCTTACGGGCGGACTACTACTACTACTACTACTACTACCACTACTACTACTACTACTACTACTACTACTACTACCACCACCACTACTACTGCTACTACTACTACCACTACTACCGCTGTTACTACTAATACTACTACCACTGGCGGGAATACAGTGTCGCAACACTGAAGAAAACTTTTTCCCCCGTCTACCACCACTGATACGGCGAATACTACTAATAATCCAACTATTAGTACTACTACTACCACGGCTGCCAATGCTACTCTACCAACGCTTACAGTATGGATAACTAACTGCAATAATACTAGCATCAGTAACGGAGTGTTGCGACACTGGTATCCAACCATAAAAATTAACTTCGGCCTTTCGAAAACAATGGCAACCTTAGGTAGTGGAAGTCCGTCTTTCGAACCGACATTTCAAGAAATTCTAAGAAACTGAACGTAGTCGCCGAAATCGTTCATAACCTGTAATCTGACCGAATATAAAATAAGACCACTGGTCATGAGGGTGCCGCTTTAATCGCAATTATGTCTGGCAGCGATGTACCAGCAAATACCTATAGGTATTGACAGTCCTTGCACTTACCTGCCATTCTTCATTTATATCTCTTGTTTGATACTGTTACATGTTAACCATGTTTAGGCAGGAATCCCGGGAACACGATTACGTCGGATTAAGAGGTATGGAAACGAGGATTTCCAGTAAGTGATGGTAAATAACGCCGTTATAACTCTCAGGAGCCACAGGAGAATGCCGATGACTTTCGAGCATAATGCTATCAGGGATGTAAGCAAATGGCAACACTGCTGTCCAAAATCGATGTCATTGAGAGCCACAGGAAGGTTATTTCCTACTACTGGACAATAGCCTCCGCAACCAATTGGTGTGCTACCCAATTTATAACTCCCTCTTGCGTTAGACCTCCTACCTTACATGCCTTGGTGGGCACAATGTAGACGACTTCGTGAAATGAAGTCTTCACCTTCAGTCTGCTTTTACCAAGTGCCTGAAAAGGTCGCTGGACAGCTACGTCCCAAGGAAACAACAAGTTATGGACCATCATCCACGCAAGATACTTCTATGTATTAAACCTTTTAACATTATTTTTTGATTCAATAAACTTTTTTCCTACTAACACGTCTTCAAAATAGTTCTTTTTCGTCGATCTAGTTGCTTCGGTTGCAATAGCGATGTCAATTAGACCGTTAAACGCGCTATACAGTGCACAACAGCAGGCAAAGTAAGCCGGGATTGAGATGAATAGAGCAAACAGACGATAATATAATTAGGTATGGGTATAAGAAGAAGTAACCGCAGCTTACGCATGCCCTAACGTGTCCCTATCGCCGATTTCGGAGTATCTCGAAAAATAGATATCTAGTCGATATCTAGACCGCGGACAAAATCGATATCTAATCGATATAGGTATCTCGAAAAATAGATATCTAATAGATATCGTCTCGATATAGTTTGCTACTAGTATACTAGCACTGGTTGGCTGAACACAGTCTATATACGTCAGCGTAGCTTCGGGTGCCACGAACGTCAACCACGCAAAGGGATTGCTGGACAGATTTTATTTATAAAGACTACTGGTAATTGCAAAACTGTCCACAGACGAGTCGTAGAGGTTAGCCCTGGGCTATTACGGTGATATCGGGGAAGACAGGCATAATTGAAGCGGGAAATAAAAAATATCATACCAAAGCATCTGCGGCATCGGTTTCCAAAGATTTAGGGCAGTTCGACAAACCGTTGAGAGACTCTAAATGGGCGCTGCTGCACATGAAAGGTAGAAATTACTGTTGGCTTGATTCAAGCGGTGAGTTACTGGGCAGTCCAAAACCAAATTAATGTCATTTATCGTTATAAGGTAACTTGGGTGATCGGCGGAGAGGCTTAATCTTTGCTTTTAAAGGACAGGTTAGATAATAAAATGCATACAATAGTCAGCATGTCCCAGACGACTGTGACGTTATGGGCTATTCAGACAAGATTATTCTGAATATTTGGCCGAACTGGAGCTCAGTAGAACATCGTGATGAAATAAACCACACCTTTGCATAATATAAATGTCCAATCCGACTCGCGATTCTTGATATAACAAAGAAAATGTCCCTTTACTGACAATTTTGCGCTGTCCCAAAACAATATCGAAGAACGTGTTGGAGACGTCTTCTTCTCACGACAGCCACTGCCGCACAGTCTCTTTATAGGCTGAACATTACAATCATTTCCGAAAATTTCCGCTTTTTTTCAATTACATCGCGCAAAATAGATGGACGCTGATCAATTGCACATGTTATTTTCATCGTTGAACAAAAACTGGGGACAGCTTCAAGGACTAGCCCTAAATTTCCCAGAAACTCCATCCTACGAGGAAGGAGACACGATTGTTGGAATAAGAGTTTTATTAGCCTGATGTTTCGGATTCTCACTCGAATATATTACTCGAGATAGGGCCCTGTCTCCCTTTGATTTCTCATGCATACCTCAGGGCACATCTGAGTGCATCTCTACAAACATTACCAAGAGCCGTGTTGTAAGAGGAAAAGCCAATACTTGTACATGAATCTGACGAGCCTACTGCAGCCGAATCGTTTGGGATAATTGAAGTACGCATTGAAAAGTATAGAAAATGGAGTATTCAATAGAAACTCGCCGCCTAAGTGCTCTTTCCTGACCTTTATCCAGGGAAAGCTACATTGATACTTTACACAGAAATTTTAATAATAAAATCATTGTCGATGAAAGACTTTGGACTAAACTACAGAACTACGGTCAGCTTTTATGCACAGGACAAACAAATTTTCTCCAAAGCCTTACAATTCTGTGGAGTTGCGTGTAAAAATTCCCTCATAAGATCGTTGCGGATAGAACTTCATATAATGTATGTTTCATATTCTTTGACACACAGTTATCAAAGAACAGGATGAAACCATACGGAGTGCAAAAGGGATAAGGCCGATCCGCATACGAACGTATTTATGTTATCGCCCCATCCATAAGGCTCTTAAATATGCATAATTATCGCTTACTTCGCCAGACCCACACTCATACTCATACCACCGTCTGTTAACTACTGTATTTCCTGTGGCCCATAGTTATCAGTTCATCGACTATTCGAACTGCGGTATTTTGCCAATACGTCGGTGTAAGAGGACGGCTCATGTTCATCTGAATCATCCTGCATAGCGCTAGTCGCAGCTCTCATATCATCTGCCCGGTTTTCATAAATGCTTTCCGTGCCTCTACCTACTCCATGGAATCCTCAGAGGTTAGTTTACATAATGCACGTCTGTGTAGTGAAGTGTTACAAGACCACCCAACGGATGTCCTGGAGAAGTCTGTGGTTTTTTTGAAAAAAAACTGCCGTCTGATTAAAACTGCAGAACAAACGGCATTGTCTCTGTCCACAGTTAATTTGGTGTACTGATACCAAAGCATTTGTAAGTGAACCCACTGAATGGATGATCTGAAGAACACGCTAGCTCCTGCATGGAATCGTGCCTATGCCGTCGTTTTATCCAGCCACTTTCAGCTAGGTGTCTGGGAAACGCCGTCTGTATTAGGTATAATTATGGCCCTACTTCGCGGGCCTTTACTTAGACAATCACCTGTGGAATGTTCGCGAGTTGTTTTGGGTTGCCGTAGACACGTTCTTTGTTAGAATCGCCCAATGTACTATAGATTCCTAACCAATTGTAGATTGCCGACAGCGCACAACTAACCGCAATATGATAGTCTGTTACTTCGGCCTCCGATAAAATCGAAATACCAGTCGACTGAGTATGATCATGTGAGAGCCTCCGCGACAAACGTCGCAAGTCGCCCTTAATATAGTAGGCGTATGTTCAGTTTGATTTTAGTCAGTTATTCCATTTGCTAGTGGCTAGAGAAGTTGACGAACCATGCCATCTCGGATTACGATGTCTTTTCGAAGGCGACATTAACGTATGGAAACAGTAAGTGTGGACTGTCACAATTACGTCATTAGAAACTGTTGCAGTCGCATAACCGCGACAGCCGCCGCCACCACAAACGACGATGAAGAATCCCAAGAAAGAGTGCTTGACAGGTTCGCAAGTCATGCCCAACTGAAACTGATATCCTGGAAGGTGTGAACAGGCGGCTTTTGGTCGCCCAAGAGGTCATTGAAATCCTGAACAGAATATTAAATAGACCCGTGAACACCGACAGCACCCAGGCAGAAGGTCCCCGTCCCTTCTCCATCAAACTTACTGTGGACTTTGCCAGGCCAGATGCCTATCTGCAAGGACCAAAGATCCGCCGTCAGAAGACGATAGTGCGTTCTTTAATGACACACTTTCCGAGGTGCATTTCTTTTGCAAAACTGGTGACACACGTGCCATCACAGTCGCCGAAGTAATGATAAGAGTCGTTATCATGCAAGGACTGCTAAGTCATTTAAACTTTGCCGCGACAAGGGGACGAATTCATATATGGGATGTGGGAATAAGTATTCGCATGTCCGCTACTGGCATCATTCTTTCAGACAGTTTCCACAAACGGAATATTAGAAGAGACCAAAAGACGGTTGACTTCATCACTGTTCTCTGACCGGCCTTCAACGTGGACAGCAACATCCTTGCTAATCAGCGATGACGACTGGAAAGGTCAGTATAGGTCAGTATATTTTAAGGGTAATAGGCAATGTCTTTCAAAACCCTATTGCAAAACAGTACATGCAGTAGTATATATACCTAACAGAATATTTTCGCTGGGAATGCATGACCGCAACTCAAGAAAATTTGGTTGCAGATGATATCGGTTAAATGAAATGACAGTTATCCGCATTAGCGGTAGGTGTATGCAAGGCGTTGGTTTGGCACCACAGACCTGTCCTGTCCAGACAAGCGGTATTACCCAATCAAATATACGCCTAGTCTTTGCTTGAACGTCTCCGTGGTATCCGCCATTACCACGTCCTCGGGAAGCCCGTTCCAGGCACCGAAGACTCTCTGTGAAAAAGAGTATCTGCGAACGTCCAGGTGGCATCGGGATCCTCCAAGTTAAAGAGAGTTGCTACGCAGGTTTGTTGTTGTGGCCCTCTTTATGCTCATAATAAATAATCATTAAAGGAAATACGCAGACCAGACTGTTCTTACTCCTAAAATGGGACGCAAGAGAAATGATTAGCGCAATTCTAGCGTATAGTTTGTCAGTTTCTGTTACCCCCTAACAATTCGAACTCGGAAATTCGAGCCCAGATCGGGTCCGAAACTTCGAATCTCACTTTTGTCCCCAAACAATAGCTTACTTATTCCCCGAATGAGCGACTCTCCTCTTTTTCCAATAATTTCTCCCCTTCTGTGTAATTTTTAATAGTAATAAGGTGACTGTAGGAAGACTCTGTTTGCGTGTAAAATAATATTCTGTTAAAACAAAGCACGAGAAACTTAAAAAACGAGAAAATGACAAACTTGGTATGTAAAAATAAACGTGACAGGGTTCTGTTGATTCAAAAAAATATGCGCAGTAGCCGTTTTATGGCTGTGTGGTAGGGCCCACCTCCAAATCGCTTATCTGGCGGTTCTTTCTTTTAAAATATTGCGGAAATATAGTCTATCTCATGGTAAGCAATGAGTATAGTTTTAATCTAGTATCAATCAGACTAACACAAATTGACTGCACCGAAAGGGAATTACTCGGAACGTCGGTAAAGTTAATTATGCACATTACTGTTAGTCACCAACTATTAATCGTATCGCCAACAGTCAGCCACCTGTAAAACTATTGCATACCCGACCGCTTACCATGGCCGCAATATATTTCTCTCACAAACGCTTCACTAACATGGAACTGCATAATCTCACCTAAAATCGCCTACAGTTCGCGCTCGGGCTTCTTATGAATTGGATTGCTACGTACGCTACTACCACATCACCAGATATATGCATGAACAGGTATGTAACAGCTTAGCTAGTTGTCTTTCCAGTCCTAAATAAACGTACTCACAACTGCCCAACGCTGAAGTCGATGTCGCAGTGCTTGCCTCACCCAGCATCGTTCTTGCGTCCGAGGGCAAGTCTGGAGCGCCGGCTGTCGGAATCCGCCTCATAATCTTCAGAAAACCTGCCCGACCAGTTCACGGCATTTTCAAACGCACTGCATAGATGCTCAGAGTTCATCTTCCGTTAACGGGGTTCTTGGAGACTCCTCAGGTCCGTGTTCGATGTTCCGGCCGTCACACCCATCTCTCCATCAGGGGAAGGAGTAACGGTATCAGTAAACGAACTGTAAGTGGAGAAACCCCTCCAAGGGTGTGAAGATGCATCGGACGGGTACCTTTCCCTCATATTCTCGACAATATGGCGTGATATTTTATTGACCGTTCTGGCATTACGCCTCCGCTGTCTTCTCTTATACCGGCCTCGGCATGCTAAGAAGGCTCAAAACAGTAACTAATAAGAGCTAAAAATTGTGACACTAGGACAGTGATTGCGCGCTCAGTGGCCTGGCAAAGCATGAACTGGCGTCCAAGAGTGCACGCGCGAAAGCGACCACGTCGTTCGTTCAACTGCCCGATAAGCGTGTGCGCCCTAATTTTCGCCTTTAACGGCATGAGTGCAAGGCCCGCTGACAACGAATCCATAGCTGGCCCCGACTCGAGGGCGGGGCTCGAGACTCGATTCGAGACTTCTGGTTATTGGGGCAGAATTATGCTACCATCATGGCAGGAGCAGGCTAGAATTACGCCAACGCTTTGCTCTGAACTATATATGGATCGTAAAACTCTTCTCATTATAAAATCTCCCAGAAACAAATATTACCGTGCATTCAATCAGCCTTCTAAGGTACACGGAATATGCAATTAATATGCTGCACACATCTCCATGAGGCTAGAAGAACAAAAAACATCCCAAACCACAAATCCAGAAGACCACCACCTGTGCCCGGCTGACTTACAGAATACTCCTTACTAATGAATACCACCCATTATCATACGATTCCTTTTCGCGGTACACACTGACATGTATCACTTATGAGTTCAGACGTTTCGGTAATCAACGGACCTTGACAACTGTATTTTAACGGTCGGGATTCAAATGATGGCAGCACTACAAACAACCGCAGGACGGAAATTGAGTAACGAAAGATAAATTCCAACCTCACGCCAGGCCTCGGTAGCGCAGTTGGTTAGCGCGTCAGTCTCATAATCTGAAGGTCGTGAGTTCGAACCTCACCCGGGGCAACGTTTTGCAAAATTACGCTCTAGAAGTCCAGAAGCAGTAGATCTGCAAAGTTCTTCAAGACCTTCGGGAACTTCAACCGACTGAGCCGTTTGTCTGTAAGTCTCGTTAGCTTAAATTCACGGTTTGTATTTCGTAATATCTACTGCAAGCTTATGACAAAAGGAATCAATAGGGATTAATGGCTTCCTAGAGTAACATGGTGTGTTTGACTAGATCTGTGATCCCTAACATCCCTGGCGCACTACATCCCTAATAGCAATGAAAGCCGACTCTAAGTTAGACTGTCGTCATTCGCCCATTGTTGCTATTTGATTGGCTCTCGCGGCCCAGGGGCCTGGCGTCGCTAACGGCGCAGATGACTGCGCGCTTGATTATTGGCATGTAATACTCGAGCCACCCAAGGGTATGGTCTTGTCTTCTTCTCCTTCTAGGCGACAGTCCGTACTGGCTTCCTTTGTGCTCTTATCCGAATGAGTGCCTCCTCGGCGGGAATCCTGGGAATTAGAGTGAATTGCGTCCATCGTCTGCAAGGGCAAGCGTGCACGGATAGAATAGGTCGACGGTGGAAAAAGTTTATTAAAAGAAATATATCAGCAGAGGAAAATTAATCCCGTTCCGTCTCCTCGTCGTCCTTTTTTGTTACGGGCGGTCTCTCGACGGGCCTCCTCACGCTCTTCGACGGCGGTCACCAAAACAAAGCACGTTCGGAACTTCAATCAGTCAAAATGCACATGAAGATCATATCAAGGACACATTAAAACAACAGGGTCAGTACGTCCTCTACAGGCAAATCGATAGGACGACGCGCTTGCTTTCGGGCGAGCGGTATGTCACGCCATTTCCTCATCTCCCACGCTGCTGCCGGCACGCGTTTACTGCTCTCACGTTGTCCATTGACCCTACACATATTCTCCGTTTCCATAATCCTGCTTTATTGTTTTATCGTATAATGCTGATGGAAAAAATCGTAGAGAACCGTCAAAAGACGTTGAAGGTAGCAAACATGGGGTAACATGAGACACTGGGGTTAAATCATGGTTTAAAACGACCTGGACAAGTATGTCAGACACCTCATAATGCATATCTAAGCAAGAAGGAAGTAGAGCTTAGTTCAGTCCATCTTATTGAGAGCAACATGCATAAGCCTTTGTGTACTCTACTCACAACGTAAAGTTGGGTGCACTGTACAGAGAAATCGTTTGGACTGAAATAATTCTTATGGGTCCATAATAATATGCGAAATTGAGAGTAAGCCTCAAATATTGAGGCATATGCCCCACCTCGATACCGAGGTGACACCGAGTCTGTAGGTCTATGTTAAACTTTCTTTCACATCTGAACTTATCTGTATTGCTCTTTGACTATGATAAAATGCACAACTCCTGTCACGACTTGTGTCCATCTGCTGCATGCACGCATGCATTGCGTCATTGCTTTACCAATTGCCCTCATGTGTCTCACTCCTTTAACCGCTGTAATTTGTGATGTTCCCGCTAGGGCATTTATAAAGAAAATTAAGAACGTTAATGCCTATTACGACTGTGAGAGATGCTGCATTAGGAATGAATGCATAGATAAGGTAGTTTATGACAGCGTATCTGAACGTTCCAGGGCGGATGAGGATTTCTGAAGGCACCGACGATGACTGTCAACGCATTGGCATTTCGCCATTGCTTTCATGTAACGTAGGCATGGTAAGTTCTTTTCCTCTAGCTCTTCTTCATTTATTTTACCTGGGCGTCATGAGAAGGTTTCTTAACTTGTGGCTCAGAAGTCCAAAGGAAAAAGTCTTCAGGTTGCCGGAAGCTGCAGTTAGCATAATTAATGATAGGTTAAAATCTCTGAATCCATACCTGTCGAGGAAAATTTTCACAGCGCGTCAGGTCTTCAACCGATTGAAGCACATGGAAGGTTACGGAACTTAGTCAGTTCCTGCCTTACACAGGAATAGTAGTCCTTAGAGGGGTTTTTCATAGAAAGTACTGAAAACATTTTCTGCTGCTGTTCACAACAATACGTTGTCTCGTTCGACCCCATTTTTGCAGACATCGGGGGCCGCATAGTCGAAGGTTGCTAAAGAGTTTCGTTGACAAATTTTCCAAATTATATGGCAATTCAGAAATGGTATACAATGTTAACAGCACTGTCCACCTACCGGACGATGTTTTAAGACATGGTCTGCTTGATAACTTCTCATCATTCTCCAGTACGGACGCAATCGACATCGACACACTTCCTCTTGCAGAAGAAATTGGCGTCAAGTGTAAGACCTTATGAAAATTATACGTTTCCGCAGACCTTCGTGAACCATCGGTTAATCACCGCTTCGCAGACCCTGAACAGGCGGTCGAAGTAATACGCCAACACATGGCGTGGATCTTGCAGAAACAATAGTCGGCTGTTATGGTGACATCACGAAATCGGCGGAAGACCATTCTCTGGCCTGCCGACTCCGAGAGAGAATCAACGCTTCCAGACACCCGATTCTTGCTTGCTGAATGCATAGTTTTAACGGGTGACCTTGAAACTTGGTCGTGATAACAAATTCAAAAAGTCCTCAAAAGTCACGCTGCAATCCAATCCCTTCACAATATGGAATACTTGTAAGAGATCTTCGCCCAACTGCCTATAACTCGTCACGGAAAGGCTCTCGGATCCTCTTTGTTTTGGCTTTCCGATGAATTCTCTGTATGAGAGGGAGGATAATTTATGGAGTCCTCGCTTTGACTCATTTTTCCTCTGTCAAATAAATGCACCGAGGGACTCACCAGGGTCGATTTTGATATCCGGGTCCTGCTGTGGCGTTTTTCCATCTCCCCTAACCACGACTTTCTGGCTTCGCATTCAGCTGTATAGTCTACAGAGCACTGGGGGTCGTTGCGGGAACTTGGGCGTGATGATAGATTTGGTGACCTAGTTATATCCCCCTTGGCACAAAAGAACTCCCGTCATTTCCATTAAGTGGAGCAGAAAAGGTGGCTCCTGTAACAGGCAACATTTTGCGTAATCGTTTAGATTTGACTGTGTAGAAATCGTCTCTGGTTTTGACTGGTACAATATATATACCAGGAACAAGGAGTTTTGTATGTCGGAAAAACTGTAAATAATATGAGGAAAGGTGGGAGTTACGCCAACGGGGCGAACCGTCTGGATGGGTTAGTAACGTCAACAAGCATGCTAAACAAACAGTAGGTAATGCAGCGTTGTGAGCAGCTTCAGGGGAGGGTCGTGGAAGTTGCCGACGTAGAGAATGCGCGGAGTAAGCATTACGCGAAGTACTGCGGGGGAGTCGGCAGGTATGTTGGGAAAGGGCGCCGGCTATCTTCACCGATACGTGGTTACAGTATCTCCATCCTAGACCTGGGCCAAAAGGTGTTCACTTCATTCAGACGACCAAATCAAACTGGTGGGCCGCTTAGCTATTAACAATTCCATATCAAAGCGACAACGAGTCGCCGTGGAGACGTTGCGATAGGGAGTCATGAGGAAAGCGATTTCACAACCAAGATTTGCATTAAGTGGACCTATTACGTTTAACTGCTTTTGTTCTCTCCTGTCTTCTTCAGGACCACGACTCAGGTAACGGAGAGATATATAACAAAACGATTTCGCCACAACGAGAAGTGATGATTCAGAGGAAACCTGGGTGGTTGACAAGGGCGATACCGAGGGTTTCTGTCAGTATCTTCAGGCGTTTATAGGGTGTCCTGTTGAAGTCTGTTGGTTTATAAAAATAACAAGACCATATCCCCGACTTATGATTGATGCGACGACAAAAATGGACATGAGGAATAAAACATTTTGCAAGAAAATAACTTATATCCTCAGGATTCTACGTCATCTGTCGAGTACAGAGAGCAACTTATTGAATACCGCAGGCAAAAATGGATTGCTAGAACTCCATTCGATTGGCGACTGATGACGGAAGCCGCTACACGTTCCAATAAGTTTCACGACTTTAGGAAGTACAGCTGCAGTCTCAGTTCTTCTAGTTGGCAAAGGGTATCTAGCATCTATCATGAGGAATGATGACGGTTTGGGGATGTCAGACAGTACAAATAAAGCCAAGCATTTTTCTCAGTTTTTCCAATCTGCTTTCACAAGAGGAACAGACTTTATTCCATCCAGTTCTAAAAACATAGGAGGTGTGACTACTGAAAAGAGTGTGTTTTAAAAGAAGAGATTTTGGAAGAACTAAAAAGCTTGGAGGAATGTAAATCTCCCGGTGTGGACGAGATCCCAACAAAGCTGCTCTTTGAGCTTGCCCAACAGCTGGCCAGAGCGCTATCCGTTCTCTACCAGAAATCGTTCAATGCTGGAATCCTTCTCACAGACTGGAAGACGACCCACATTGCACCTCTTTACAAGAGCGGTAGTCGTGCTCTTGCGATAAACTACAGACCCGTCAGTCTGACATCAATCTGCTGCAAAGTGATGGAGAAGACCATCAAAAGGGAGTTTATGGCTTATTAGGAAACCAACAACCTCTTGTCCAATGCACAATATGGCTTCTATAGGGGAAGATCATGTGTAACGAACTTGCTATATACAATGCAAAGTTGGAAAAGAGCACTGGACGCAAAACACATTGTGCATGTGGCCTATATTGATTTCAGGAAGGCGTTCAACATTGTTCTGTACCAGCGTCTCCTGTACAAGCTGAGAGTCATGAGCATCGGCGGCAGACTTCTCAAATGGATCGAAAATTTCCTCGTCGGCCGTTCCCAAATTGTCTGAGTAGAACAACAGCAATCAAGGTGCACATACATAGATAGTGGTGTCCCACAAGCCTCGGTGCTCGGACCAGCCCTCTTTCTCTTGTTCATCAATGATTGTGTAGATGGGTTGGACTGTGATAGTTCCAAGTTTGCAGATGACATAAAAATCTGGAAAGTCATCCAGAGCGCTGCCGATGAGACCAACTTCCAAGAAAATCTTTGTCGACTGGACGAGTGGTCCCACAGATGGCTATTGTTCTTCAATTTGAACAAATGGGCCATACTACGCCTTGGAAATCAGACGACTAGTACACGGCAATGCCACTCCGAGAAGCAGAAACCCTGTTGATTTTTTCGTTATTTATGTACTAATAGGGAGTTCAAAAGGCGTAAGCCAATTTCCCTCAAATACACTGACTGACTGACAGTCGAGTCTCCAAAAACAACCCAGGATTCTAGATGGGTCGAGATAAAACCGTCATCGAAACTGTTGCCACTCCATCGAAGAAGTAAGACGGGTCGTCAGTCAAACTGAGCAGACAAGCTTCCTGGATCCGAGGGAATTTCTGGGCCGTTGTTTAAAGGAGTGTCGGTAGAGCTGGTGATGCCTCTTACATCTCTCTTTGAGCTGCTTGATCCCTCAGTAGAATACAAACGACGTAGTTCCATAGCAGTAAGTAGCTGTCGGCCTATAAGTTTCACTTTCCCTTCTTCCAAAATAATGAAGACTCACGAAGTATATAGTACTACATTGTTGTCATAGACATTATATCTTACGAAAATTCCAGCATCCCTTTTGGCGGAGACGCTCCTGTCTGTGTGGTCAACTTTAGTGCTGCAGAGGAAGGTTCCGAAGTAGATGTAGTGTATGTCGACGTCCACAACGTCTTATAAAGTGTGCCATATTAGCGCATTTTTGATTAACCGAACTGCCTTGGCACCAAGAGACGCTTATTAACTGGATAAAAGCATTTCTGGCTGGTCGAAAATAACACGCCTGTGTCAGAGAGGATAGATTGGAGTGAGTGAACTTGACCAAGAGTGTTCCCCAAGTTTCAGTTATCGAGTCCTCCCTCCTCATGACAGTCTTCGGGAACTTGATGTATACGATGACTTTAGGCCGTAGCATGTCAGTAAGGACCCGAACGAATAGAAAGCCTTTCAAAATAATCTGCACCGACTTCAGGCTTGGTCCAAACGATGGCGTCTCGTGGAAAAGTGTGCAGTCCTCTATCTGCTTCCAACTAACTGCCACCCAAACGGTAGAATGAGGAAATATCACCTAAAACACATTAAGCTTCCCACAGAATCCTTGCAGAAGGATCTCGACGTTTGGGTACAGAGCAGTCTAAAACCATCATTGCATCGTGCTAGGGCTGTAAATAAATTCCATCAGACTACTTCACGCTATCCAAAGGACGTTTGTAGCTTTTGACGTGGGCTTTCCTTCAGGAAAGTTTACGGCACCTTCTTTTGACCTTACCTAGAATATGACATGGGTGTTAAAAGACCAATTATGCCTTGAGAAAGTGCACGGTCGTTCGAATAGACTAGTATAAAGTCTAAAACCCATACTCTTTCGATTCACTCTGTGCCACGGACAACAAAAGAGTGTTCTTATCTTGATCTTCAAGACAATACATGGTCTTGAACAAGAACTGCGCCTTGAGAACATGTTTCGGTGGCACTGGTGAACTCATCCTCGTGGGTACCCAGCGAAGATACGTACATATATTTCCGGGCCGAATCTTTGCTCCTAATTTTTCACATGCCGGTTAGCATAGCACTGGTATGATCTCCCCGAATCATTTGTGGAGACGACGTCCCTACAGATCTTAAAGTAACCCTTGAATAATTATGTGTCCCTTGTTTTCCCTCGACACACTGCACTTCATCTAAAGGCCGTGTGAACTGCACACGGAGGTCTGTTTCACAAAAATTACTACTTAAATTGTGTGGATACTATTTTAATCATGACATTATTTCAGAATGTACGTACAGCTAACTAATAACACAACGACAAGTCAGGTACAGGGTTTTCAAAGAATTTGCCTCTTACCCCCCAAAAAAAAATAGACTGAAGTCGCTCGCACCTGCAACAACTGCTTTCCGTAGCGAGTCTGCATTGGAAAGGGGAAACGAAATTCTGGCGTTCTGGAGATGCCGACCGCAACGACTTGCAGTTTTTGAAGTGTAACTTTTCCCGCCGATTTTCATTGTTATCCGTTGTTACAAGGTGTTCAAAGCCTTTTCCTCCATAAGGCCATATAGACCATTTAATGTTAATTTTGTCTGGTTTTAAAAAGTTGTCGAAGTCATTCTTATAGTCGGTTGTACCACCACCCATTTGGATTGGAAGCAACCGAAAAGGTGATCGCCTGGTTGGTAGAGATCAAGACTTCAGCGCGACTGGGCGAATTGAGTGGTGTCAGTTTGGACACCATTATGTTGCAGAACTAGTAGGCCCTAGCGGTTGAGTCGTTTTTGTCAAATATCTTTATTTGAATGACGCACTTCGGTTACTCAGGGGTCACTGTCCACTATTTGGTTTTGTCCGCGCATCCCCAGTCCAACACCCGCGCAAATAATTATCTTTCAATTATGAACATTTTGCTTCGGTCGGGATGTTTCGGTCCTGCAGTTTAAAAGAAAAATGTTCTATTTGTTGTATATATTACTGGCAACATTTTAGTAACATGTCTATTTAAAGGTAAATATTGTATGTACCGTTTTCAAAGGCATTGCCTATTACCCTTAAAATATACTGACCTATGTGCTGACCTAGCATCTTGTTTGCTCATCGCGACCCCGCCCGGCCCCTTTTCCACTTCAGTTTCATGCTGAGGCACCAACGCCTGTTGTTTTCCAGCAAAACATGCAATATCCTCGTCCTAAGCCTTCGGACTTTCGTCGCCGCCAATTCCTGATTGGTTTTCCGACTATTCCCCGTCAAAGTACACTCAGACACTGCTCACCGAAATCGACTGGTCGATCGGGGTGGCGGCGTCTTGGATTCGGCATGTACCACTTTTGGATTTGACGAGCGAATAATAATCGGTCCTCTGGGCTTTGCGTCCTTTTCGTACACAAAACAGATGTCCGTACACAGCTTTGACAGCCTTGAAGACGGAAGAAGGCAAATATCGAAAATTCTTGTCTTTCTCAACTTGACATTTCATTATTCAAGCTTGGAAACTAAGAAATATTAGATGCTGCTGTAACCCTTTCGTAGTTATCTTGTGGGGCATAAAATGCTTTTATAGAATACCTAACACCTGCCACGGCAAAAATCTGCCAGATAAAATGCATCCAAAAGGGCCGCAAATACTTTTGGACAAAGGAGTATACATGCCTTTAAGGTGTCCCTGATCCTGCCCTCGTGATCTGAAGACAGAATCCCGGATGGGATCAGACGATTTTTTTGATAAATATCCTACCGTTTGCGTTGTAAAGTAGGCCCCTCTAAAGCCACGTTAACGGACCTGCACTGTGTGCTCTAGAGGCACGGATACTTTCCGCAAGAGAGCGCAGTGTTTTTGGCCGAACGTTGGTAGTTTATATTAGCTTACGACAAAAGAAATTCCATTTGTCGGAAACCTGACTGTCTTTGGTGTCCAGATGTAGAAGATCGCTGAAAAACACTTGCACTGAGGTTTGGGCAGCTTGCTGAACCGTCTATTATCAAAAACCGAAATATACAGTGGATGTTAGT
Source organism: Spirometra erinaceieuropaei (assembly GCA_902702965.1). NCBI lineage: Eukaryota > Metazoa > Platyhelminthes > Cestoda > Diphyllobothriidea > Diphyllobothriidae > Spirometra > Spirometra erinaceieuropaei. The sequence goes on from CACRXP010000580.1 coordinate 18,307, forward strand.
GCCATCTCATGAGATGTTAACCGAAATTCTGAAATATATTTCGATCCTAGACGATTATCTAAGTGGGGTTGCAAAACTTATTACCGAGCAGCATAATCCCAGGAAATTTCAGGCACGCTTTTAAAGGAGACTCTTACCGGTCGTGCGCAAAAATCGCACACGACTGCGTAAGCAGTATCAATTTTTTTCATTGGTTTTCGGGATTTCCATAAGTTAAAATATATCCTTCAGAAAAATGCATATAAATATTCGCTCTCCTACTCGTTCAGCAGTGCATTGTCTCTTTCAAATCCTATGCTTGAGAACAGAGAAAATTCTAGTTTTAAGAAGTTTATAATTGTGAAATTTTGAAGTCCGTGAAATGTCCACTCATAAAGCATCGTATCTCTATACTTATCTATGCCGCTTGTAAAGTAGGCAATATAGTTCATATCTACTTCAAGATCCCAAGAACCTTTATGTAGTATGTTTTTAATAACGTATAAAAATGCTTGATTTTCTCTACACGAAAAATATACAGCTTGTAGTTTGGAAACCCTGAATACAGGTGTAACGGCAGGTTGGGTTCAAAATTATTCGGGAATTGAGAAAAGTTTTTAAAAGCCGAACTATATTTTTCAAGCATAACATTTGGAGAAGACATAATTTAATACCAAATGAATAAAAGAACGAAGATTCCCGTGCCTCTTGTCTTTGAACTATATTTTAATTTATAGGAGCACCGAAAATCAATGAGAGAAAATCAGACTACTCATGTACGTGGAGAGAAGCTCGTTCAGAAACCGACATTCTGATCTGACTGAAATACCATGAGATTCTGCTGCATGTTCATTAATATTAAAGTCTTACTTGAGTAACCTTTTCGAATCGAAAGCACATTTCAGAATTTCGGTTAACATTTCATGCGATGGCACATCTGCCGTACTGGCGGCTGGGTCTGAGCTCCGGTTGTGTAGTCGATAAATTTTTAGTGACATTTAAGTCCGTTTTGTTTTAATCAGTTACAAGACGCCTTTTTAAGAACTTGACACAACCTTGGATGAGACATAGAGCAAGCACGTGTATTTTTAACTGCTGAAGGCTTTGTTCTTATTTACTAGTTCGTAACTGTTAGGATACTGCTATCTTCGTTTCCTGGATAGCCTACTCATTGTGCCCAACTAATGGGTTTACCATTTACATTGGTGACCCCGACGTGATTCGAACACGCAACCTTCTGCAAGTGATAAACCCATTAATTGGGTACAATGAGTGGACTATCCAGAAAACGAAGACAGCAGTATCCCAACAGTTACCAACTAGTAAATAAGAACAAATGCGTCAGCAGGTAAAAATGCACGTGTTTGCCCTATGTCTCATTCAAAGTTGTCTCAAGTTCTTTAACAAGCATATTGTAACTGATTAAAACAAAGCGGACTTAAGCGTCACTGCAAATTCATCCGCCTATGACCGCCGTGTGAACCTGATGAATAAATAAGGAAGCAAGTTCCTGACGTGACGCGTCAACGACGTGGGATTTATTTATAGAATTACAACAAAGTGCCCACTTGTTTCAACAATCAAACTACCTCAACCCCGGGGTCGACTCCACTTCTTTACCAGAAGACGCAGTGATGTAAGCGTGGGCTTTATTATGTACAGGAGAGGTTAGGAGAAGCCGGAGCGAAGGAGAGGCGGGGTTGGGCCGGCACATTTCCATTACCGAGATCCCTACGAGTGAGTCATTGAGTCCTACACAAGTCAGTAAGCGGCCACATCAGCAGTGGAATCGATTTGTCGGCACGGGTCTCTGTGATTGGTTGACCTTGACTCGAGAGCGACGGCTCCACCACCCGCTAAACGAGCTGTGCAGCGGATGTCCTGAGCCATTGCGTCTATCGAGTTGCCTTGAGTTTGTACGGCTGTGCATGCGTATAAATTCTGCCACCGCTGCTTTCCACACTTCCACCTCGGAAAGCAACCGACTCCAGCCGATAGAACTTGGCAGAACAAAAAGTAGGTCAAGAGCTAACGTCTACTCGCTGCGAAGTCTGTGCTTCAGTTTGTCGTGAAGTGAATGGAGCGTCCGGTGTGAAGGCTATGACACCCAGGTCCCGACAAACTGCCCCCAGCTATCATTTATTTTATGACTATCACAACTTCACTCGTGGACTTTACTCCGCTGCAACAGCTGTTTCCACGGGCAACGCATGGTCAAGATTGCGAACTGACCTTTTGGATGATTCGATACGGCCCGAGTGGCGATGGGCGAACCATTAACTGATGAAGACTCAGAGGGAAGATAAAAGCAGTTTTACATTAATAAACAAGAAGTAGGGGAAATGCCAAGATATGTTCGCTTTGTTTGTGTCTCTGTGTGTGTGCGTGCGTGCGTTCGCGTTTGTTGATTGGCCTGATGGCCCGCGTACGTCGGGTCGCAATTGTTACAACAATAATAATGATAAAACCAGGTGGAATGCAAAGGCCAACAAGGTGAAGTACTCTTGTTGGCTTTATGGCGCAAAGTCCAGTGCTCTGGACGAAGCAGTCACGGCTGCACCTCAACCACCGGCACTGAATAAACAACTTGCAAGGCGGGGAAGGCATCGACCATCCCCGACGGCGACGCTCCAACTCAGTCTCCGGTGGGTAAAATCGCCTCGCTACACGGGGCAGACGGGGATTGGGCATTAGTTTCCACTGAACATGGAAGTTCAGTGGGCGGCCCCGCAACCTCCTCTGCCCGGCGGGTATCGTCATCGCCCTGTGAGAGCAAGAGGTCCGTAGGTGGTTCGAGCTTCGGCCGCACAGAAGCCTTGTCTACAGGGTGACAGACGACGTCGTTGTCGTCCATGCCTTCCTCCTTTCGTTCCACATCCCGTTCCTCCTCCTCCTCCACCCCATTCATATTGTCGCCTTCAGCTTTCGGAAGGGGGACCTTGGCTGCTCTATGTCGAGGGGCTTTGGAGGGTTTAGGCGGGGCCGCCTTTGAATCGCCATCCTCAGCAGAACGTCGAGCCCGTTTGGCGCGTCCCAAGGCCATTGGGGAGGGGCCGAGAAGCGACTCCGCTGAGACACCCGGATGCTTGTCACGCAAGTGAAGCTCCAGAATCCAGCGTCGGCGCTGAGGCATTTTTTCGTCGCAGATGGGGCATATCTGTGGGGGGGGGAGGTGCGAAATTACTGGTAAACGGCATAATATACATTTTTGAGTATAGTTATTGGCTCCTGCTTTAAATGAACTCTGAGTGAATACTGACCGCTCGGGCTGTCTTCCCACCTGAAACCGGCCATCTGTTTAACATGCGCAACGGCGCCAAACTACGACGACCTACGGCAAGTAACTTGTGGGGTGGACGATGTCGCCAACTCTCAATAACCAAAGTATTCTTCAGCCCTATCTTTCACCAGGTAGCACCAATTATCATGAACTGTCGTCGGCTTTGAAAAGTAGGTTGACTCATTTATCCGAGATAGGTAAAAGCGAAGGTTGAACATCGGAATAGAGACCCGAGTACCTCGGGTGCCCTTGCGCTTAATTCCTAACTTCAACCCTAACACCAACCCACATACTCCTAATCATCTTACTCCTTACACTGGGACTCATCGCAAGACCACTTATAATGCAGGGGTCCGTATTACCGTGGCTAACACACCGATAAGAGAACAAGCCCCCGCGACTCGATGATAGAGTGCTGAACTACCTAACGCGCATGCGCCAAAGTGCCCGGGTTCGAATCCCAGGTTATCCAAGCCCTAGATCGGGTATGGCTGGCTGACGATGGCCAATAAGCCAGAAACGGCTATCTTTATGGACAACCCCCACCCCCTGCATCAGTATTTGTCGTTTGGGTTTTAGATTTTAGACCCAGGGCCCAACAAAGTGAGCATATCCCGTAACCGGTATTCAGGGGAAACCTGGAGAAGGCAGGGTCTGCGGGCTGGCTGGCTGGCTGGCTGGTGAGAGCTGGACGCCAAATAAGCGAGTCCTTGATAAGTGACCGTGAATCATGTGGTGGTACTGTCTCCAGGTGTGGCTGGGTCCTGATACGCCAAATCGACTGCCAACAGAGAGGTAGCAGGCCAGGGCGGTATTGGGACATGCAGATGTTGCCAGCTATCCACTAGGACCTCACTAGCCGCCGTATGGCACACTCCAGGTCTACCACAACGGTGCCACCTACGAACTGAGTCAGCTCGCTGTGGCTCCTCCTTTCTTTGGTCCCATGACTGCTCTCGTTGATATTCGAGTAAATTGAGAAACCGGCACGTGTGTGGCACGTGATGAGTTTACTTTTTGTGGGAAGAGCGGGTAAGGTGGGTGCTAAGCAAGTCTTTTCCAGCCATCAGTCACACCCTATGGGTGAAGCAGTTTATCCTTGTCCATGACAACAAACCCCTATCCAGCGGCCCAAAGTCGCGCAAAAGGGATATGGGAAGACCTAGAACCATGGAATTAAGCGACCTCTTGGCTGAGCCATAGTTCGAAATACAATACCGCCGACGGGTCTTCCAAGGCGATAGCTACCCGCGCAACTTCGTCAACCGGTGCATACGCAAAAGGAACGAAAGGCCTAACCGCATGGACACCAAATTTTGGCGAGCGCTTTCGTATGCCAAGAAAGTTTCGGAAGCTGTTGGCCGCCTTCTCGCACCACTTGGGGTTGGAGTTGCACACAGATCGGAGGCAACCATCAGGCGTCTGGTAATGAAACCGAAAGACCCACTGCCACGGCTAGAACGCCTCAGCGATCGTGTCTCCTTCTTCAAAACCCCCATCCAGCGGCCCAAAGTCGCGTATAAGGATATGGGAAGACCTAGAACCATGGAGTGAAGCGAGTTCTCTTGGGTAAGCCATAGTGCAGCTAACGACAGAGCAGCTCCCGCCTTCAGAAGGATGTACGGTAAGTGCGCCAGTAATGCAAAAATAAGCAGCTGTTTAAATATTAATAACTGCCCCGCCCCCCAAAGGCAGTGAAAAAGCTAACCTGTGGATGTGCCTTCCGGCAGTGCACTTTCATCAGTTTCAACGAAGTGAAGGAGGCCGCACAGGTGGGACAGACGTGAGGTGTCATCAGTCCGTGCGTCGTCAACCGATGACTTCGCAGGGCCTGTAGAGTGGGAAAACCGGCGGGGCAGACATTGCAGAGATGTCTGCGTGCCAAAGCCGCCACCGTGGCGGTCCCGTTCAACGCGGTGACTCGCAGAGCTGAGGGTGACCGCTGAGCCTGGTCTTGTCCTGCCGCGGCCTCGGACGCCGCCGCCGCCCCCTCCTCACCCATCTGCTCCACCTCAACCAATGAGCGTCCGACTTCTGCAGCCGCGGCCAGTACCTGCTCCGTGGGAGCGTCGGTGCGGAGCCACATCTCGGGCACATCATTGGCCGACACTGAGACCCCGTGGGTTCGCAAGTGTCGATTCAGCAGGGACTTGGAGGTCAGAGAGAAACCGCAGAGCCGGCAGACGAAGGGTCGTTCACCCGTGTGTGACCGCATGTGTTCATTCAGGTGTACTTTCTGTCGATAGGACTTTGGACAGACGGCGCAGATGTATGGTCGTTCGCCCGTGTGCGTACGAATGTGCTTTTCACGAGCGCTGGCCCGACTGAAAGTCTTGCCACAGAGGTGGCACTCGAATTTGCCGCTGTTTTCGTGCCTATCCATGTGTTCACGCAGGGAGCCTCGACGCATAGTCTTCTCACATACCGAGCAGGTGATTATCTCCTTGTCACGGTCGCGTTTTGCAGAGTTTGATGCGCGTTCAGGCAGGTAGTAGCGACTGTTTGGAAGCAGGGGTCGTAAGGGCGGTGCATTCAACCCGGTGTCTGATGAGTTAACCACCTCTTTTTCCTCCAATTCCTCCTCCTCCTCCGCCGCCTCAACCTTTACCTTTAACGTCCCCGTTGGCGCAATTTCGTCTTTTTTCGGCTTTCTGTTCTTTGCTGGTTTTCCCACCTTCGTGAGGTGCTTTTCATCTGCCTGTCCGGAATTGTCGACTTCTTTACTGGGACCAGTGGATGATTGTGCATCGGTCGGGGGTGCAGGAGTCAGGGGCGTTGAGGCGGCAACTGATGTGAGCTCCAGGCCGAGGGGAGGAATGGGTAGCTTTGCCGGAAATGGGAATGACAAGGACGGTATGAGGATGGTGAAAGGTGTCCTCAGTGGGTCCACAGCGTTACTCCCTTTTTCACTCGTGTACGACTCCAAAAAGTTGTTCACATGAGTGACCTCTCCCGGCGACTTCTTCGCTTGGAGGTGGGACGAAGTTCTGGGTGGATCACACTTGAAGATTGTAGTGATTGTGCGCTCGATTGTAGTCTGATCGGTCTCCCTCCATTGAGTTGGGTCAGCCGCAGACTTGTGACCACTGTCAAGCGGTTCAAATTGTCGAGGTATGCCTTTGATGCGAGGCATTGGAGTAAATCTTCTGCAGAAAAAATAAACGTTGTTACTGACAATTAGCAAGTAACGGTATAAAATAAGTGTAACGCGTGATGCCTGGGATGCTCGATAGACCCCCAGCTGCGGAACTGTGGCCGCGAGAACATGGACAAATGAGCTCTCCTTTGGCGTGAGCGTGTGCTAGTACACAAGGTAACCTTAGGTGTGGCCTCGAGATCAATGGATCTTGAGCGAGTTCAGAGTTTGATCGGAACGATCAGGATTTAAATAAACATTTAATAGGGCAGTCCTAGCAAGCGCTTAAATGACGCCTAATAATGGGAGTAGCATCGCGAAAGGTACTTTTTCCCTTAAAAGTATAGCGAAATGCAGCAGATCCTTACAGGCTGTTGAGCGTAAATGTAAAGCAGACATGACTTAAAATTCAATTCTAACTTAAAAGAAGACGAATGCACGATCACTGGGACGGTAGGTTTATTGGCCTTAGCTTTCGAACTCGAACTGGAGTTCATCATCAGAGACTGCTAGAGTGCAGCAACGTGGCTGCGTGTTATCACGCGCTCCGCCCACGCAGCCAGGTGGCGCAGCTCACATCGCCGCGAAGTACAAACGGCGTCACCAAACCGGGGGACCATTGTGGACCAGGCGGCACAAACCACACCTAGCCACGGACGTAGTCTCCCCCCCCCTCACGGCACTGTGATATAAATGTTCACACGTTGCTGCACTCTAGCAGTCTCTGATGATGCACTCCTGTTCGAGTTCGAAAGCTAAGGCTAGTAAATCTACGGTTTCAGTGGTTGTGCTTTCGTCTTCTTTTAAACAAGAACCTGGAATGCGAATTTTCTCCTTCATTCGTCAATTCTAACTTCTTTTAAGTGAACATTTGACTTACTGTCCCATAGAGACAATCTTTGTATTTTACTTCTACTCCGCAGCTCAGGGAGTATAAGGTAGTTTACATACGGTCAGTGCTAGATGGAACACAAAAAGGTGGTCCAGTCAATCTAGTTTTGACAATGGCGACGGTTTCTAGGGTAAATCAAAGCCGCCAGACAAACAGATCGGTCTAGTTCTCATCTTATTCTCATATGCCTCCTGAAACTCGTCTTTTTACGTGTGTGAAGCGACAAAAAAAAACAGCAAAAACGTCGACACCACGTTTTGGGTAATCGAAAACGCGACCAGTCGGTCAGAACCTGTAAACACTGAACGCCGTTGTATGCCAGGATCGCCCTAGACGGTCATCTCTGTATCCACATCCAAATGCCTAACCCAACGATGGTTGCTTCCGTCAACTTCGGAAGTTGACGGCAAAATCGATCAGGAATGACCGGAAGCAATATTGGGCTCAGTTCAGTTCAGTTCAGTTTATTTGAGGGAAATATAGGTGTTAAACCTTTAAACTCCCTATTTGTTACAAGGAGGCGAACAATAAAAAAAAATTTGAAAATGGAAACATCAAACGGCTACAGAGTTTCTTCAGATTGGCAACGTTTTGTAAGCCAGACAGATAAACGAATTGTTCCAAGAGTTAAAAACATTAACGTTACTAAATTTGCTGTACAGTAGTCTGTCTAGGGATAGTTGGTGCTATCTCAGTTTCGGAGGGAGACGAATTGAATGCCAACACACATTCAACAGACATGGGACAATATTAAAAAAACAAACGTTACTGAAATACAGAAAGTAATATAACAACATTAATAAACTGTTCGAACGAAATGCTAGACGATGTCGGTCAGGTGGCATTATGACGTTTGGTGGTACGCTGGTCCAACCTGCGCTTAAAAGCCTCGACGGAGGTGGACATGACGACACCTGCAGGCAGAGCATTCCAGGCCTCGATCACTCTGTTTGAAAAGAAGAACTTCCGATTGTCCAGCTTGGCGCCAGTTACGACCTCCATGGAACAGACCTCGAACTTTGGTGACACCCGAAAACTATATCAACTGATCCGCCAAGTTAGCGGATCAGTTGAGTGACTCTGTTCGCGACGTGAACGGCGGCTTTATTGTTGACAACTCCAAAATAGCAGTTGAGGATGGATGGCTGACGAAGGCTGCTATACCAGAAATGGCGATCGCAGACTCCATTGCCTTTGTCGACATTTCCCCCAACATACAGTGCTTGACCGATCTCATGAAATGTTTGTCGAAATTCTGCAATGCGTATTCGATAAGGAGGGATTAATAACGTATCCTTGCAATATTGATCATCTTGTGGCATAAACTCATAATATTTAAGACTTGCCAGGATGTCGGCTTTTGAATGCACCTCTTTCAGACCCCCTGCCGAGAGGATGCCCGGCAGAAAATGACGACTTAAGTAGCATATATTTTTCACATTGATTTTCGGTTGTCTTATAAATCCAAAAATATATTTTATAGAAGACATGCACGAAAATATGCTTTCTTTTACTCGTTTGGTAGAAAATCACATTTTGTTCACATTTTATACCTGAAGAAAGTGTATATTCAAGTTTCGCAAAATTCTCCCAATTCCCAAATAATTTTGAGCCTGATCAGCCGTTGAATTACAACTCAGCGATTTTAGATTACAGGGTGCATGCTTTCCGCGTAAGGACAATCGTAAATTCCTCTATGTCTTTAGGA
>CACRXP010000580.1:51480-65749 GCA_902702965.1 Spirometra erinaceieuropaei
AAGTAGTCATTTCTTGCAGAGCGTAGTTTTTGCATGCAGTCGGAAGGAAGTTCATTCGAAAGCCGGCATCCTGAGGTAGCAGCAATATTATAGAATTATGTTGCAGGCTGAGTAGTTTTGCAACCCTAGTTAACTAATCTTTTCGAAAGGGAAACGCATTTTGGAACTTCTACTGTAGATCCGGCTTAATTCTCGCGTCTCAATCACATCACCTGCCGTTCGGTCGGTCGGCGAACTGTCTGAGTACCGACGTGACGGCAATGTTGAAGGTCAGGGTTTGCATCAGACGGCAAGTAACTGCAGATAATAATAGCTCTCCCGATCGAACTGCGGACTTTCAATGTAACCTAATTAGCAATTTTCATTTAGTCCGCGAGGGTTAGTCAGAACAAGTTAACACTTAGCTTTAATCGATCGATAATGACTGCGCCAAACGCAACTGACTTTGTCGTGACGCCTAGGTTTGAGTGACGGGGAAGGTTCAACTACTCCTAGGCTATCGAGCATCACCAAAATCGGGGGAAACTGAAGATTGCGGCTGGACGCAGGTCACAAAGGATCTGTAGACTTACCTGTGGGTGGTCGGTGCGACAGTGAACCTTCAGGGACTTGGTCGAAGGGAAGGAGGCCTCGCAGGTGGGGCAGACATGGAGGGTGGCAAGTCCGTGTGTCGTCAACCGATGGCTGCGCAGAGCCTGGAGGGTGGGAAACCCAGCGGGGCAGACATCGCACAAGTGCCTTCGCGCCAGAGCCGCCACCGTTGCGGTCCCGTTCAACGCGGTGACTCGCAGGACGCAGGGCTTGCGCTCCTCGGCCTCGCCCGCCGTCTGCGTCAATTCAACCAATGAGCGTCCGACTTCAGCAGCCGCAGCAAGCACCTGTTCCGTGGGTGCATCGGTGCGCAACCACATTTCGGGCACATCATTGGCCGAGGTCAGCACTCCGTGAGTCCTCAAGTGCCGATTCAGCAGCGACTTCGAGGTCACAGAGAAGCCACAGAGGCGGCAGACGAAGGGTCTCTCGCCGGTGTGCGACCGCATGTGTTCCGCCAGATGCACTTTCTGCCGGTAGGCCTTTGGGCAGAGGCGACACTGGTAGGGTCGTTCGCCGGTGTGCGCACGGACATGCTTCTCCAGGGTGCTGGCTCGACTGAAGTTCTTTCCACAGGTGAGACACTCGAATTTACCGCTGTTCTCATGCCTGTCCATGTGCTCACGCAGGGATCCCCTGCGGAGGACCTTTGAACACACAGAGCAGGTGGTCAGCACCTTGTCACGATCCACCTTTGTCAGACGCGGTGTCAACGCGGGGAGGACGAACTTGGTGACTGGTTGTGGTAGGGGTCTCAGTGGTCGCAAAACTTGGGCCGGCTTTTCAGCCGGCTTCAATTGGAAATTCACTGGGTGAGCAGATTGTGCCTCCTCGCCGGTGCTCTGCTCCACCTTCTTTGGTTTGATGTTGACCGGCTTTTTGCTTATCTCGGCGGAGTCTTTCGAGGTCTCCTCAGCTTTGCGCTTCCGTTTACTGCGATTGGCAGGCTTTGAGGATTGAGGGGGAGGAGGGGGGGTCGGATCCGCTGCTGACGGTGGAAGTGGGGCAGGCGTGGGCGATGGCGAGGGAGCAGGAACGGAGGTGGTGGTGGTGGACTTCGGTAAAACTCCATTACTGCCTGAGTTCGGTTCACGTTCGCCGTCCTCGTTCGTGCTGTCCAAAGGTGACGTTTTGGCCTTTTCGCACTTGAAAATTGTCGGGACTGTGCGTTCTATCGATGCTGCTGCCGCTGCCGTAGCATCCTTGGAGCGATCCGTCTCTGGGACGCGGTCGGCGCCCTCATCGTCGAATGGGTCGCAGTGTCTGGGTCTGCCCTTTACGCGGGGCATCGAGGGCGTGGGCCTAGGTAAACAAAAGTAAGTAAGTGGACGCTGTAGCATGGGGTTTCTCAAAAAGCCAAATGCGGGTGCCCCTGGAAGGGGGAACCACGGCGCCGAGTTTGACAAGACAGTGTTGCAGACGGTTTCATCTTCGAAGGGTGCCAGGCTGTACAGTGCGTGACCGATCTCATGAAATGGTGGCCAAAATTGTGAAATGCGTTTTCGATTAGGAAGGATTACTTAAGCGCGGTTGTGATACTGATTATCTTGCGACATAATCCCATAATATTTCGGACTCGCCAGGATGTCGGCTTTTGAGTGCACTTCTTTCTGACCTCCTGCAGAAACCGTACTCGGTAAAAAAATGACTACTTAAGTAGCATACATTTTTCACGTTGATTTTTGATGGTCGTGCGAATTTAAATACATTGTACAGAAAACATGCACAAAAATATGCTTTCTTTTGCTCATTTGGTAGGAAATCACATTGTATTCATATTTTATGCCCGAAGAAAGCGTACATTTAGGCTTTGAAAGTTTACCAATTCCAAAACAATTTTGAGCCTGATCGGTCGTTGCATTAGCGTTTAGCGATTTCCGCCAAGAAGCTGCATGCGTTCTGCGTAAGGAAAATCATATATTCCTCTATGCCACTAAGAAGATACTATATGGTGTTCATAAAATTGTGCAATGGACGCGGACTATGCTGTACATTTCATGAGGAGCATTGGTAAACGGACATGTGCGATGCTGTATTTATGGACATCGTGCAGTATTAAAAAGCACATAATTAGAAACTTTTTAAAACCGAAAGATAACCTTCCTTAGAGCATGAAATATAAAAACAGTATGGTTTTCTACCAAAGAAGTAAAGGAAAGCATATCTTTGTGTATGTTTTCTATACAATATATTTAAATCCGCACGACCCTCGAAGATCAATGTGAAAAACGTATGCTACTTAAGTAGTCATTTTTTTACCAAGTACGATTTCTGCAGAAGGTCAGAAAGAAGTGCACTCAAAACCGACATCCTGGCGAGTCCGAAATACTATAGGATTATGCTACAAGATAATTAATATCACAACTCCACCTTATTGATCCTTCCTAATCAAAAAACGCATTTCAGAATTTTGGCCAACATTTCATGAGATCCGTCACGCACTGTAGGTCTACTCAAGTCACCGGAGTCGGTGGGTAAGCAGGGCACAGATGACTGCCCGTATTACCGGTCATTGCGTTGAGTGCACGATCAGAACAAGGAATGTTGAAGTATCGTCTAAGTCAGTTTGCCTATGGTACTCAACGACGAACATCGTTGCCTGGGGACATGCGTGGCTCACTGTGACAGTTTCGAACACGCTGATGCGAACAGTGGAGTTTTCGCGAACTTTGGAAGCTATGCATTGGCCAGTCGCGACATTCCGCTGGTCAAAAAGATTCGCATTTACTTCGTACAAGCTGCACCGACCCCTGTCTAAGACCACTACCGCGCGCTGATTTTGCATCGGACGCAGACGGGTCCACGTAAGCCAATGACGTGCATTAATCGGCAAGTGCTGAGTCCTTAATTACTGCCGCCGTGGAACACGTCTGAGACGGAGGCTTTCAGGTCAGATAAACAGCGGGTCCGATCTCATCGCCAGTTGCCTGAAAGTCTTGAACGGGCCAATGGCACATGGGAGAAGAGGGAATAGGTCGTAAGGGGGTCTGGTCAGTCACTGAGTCCAATCCCATCCCCCATTGGGAGAGAGGATCGGAGAGCCGACTGGTGAGTGGGGGAGGGAAGGGCAGGCAAGGCCGATCCTTGAATCGGCGCGCCCCATCTCACTGAGTGTGAGACATTTAAGTCTATCATGACTGCAATGAGGGTGGCCTTTGCGGCGTCAGATGGAGACTTCACGTCGCCGTCAGTCGGCTTGGCTCGAAAAAAAATCCACTGGTGCATGGGAAAGAGGGATGTGAGCGAGGTCAATTCAACTAGCATGCAGCGCTCAAATCCGCTAAAATAAACAAGAAAAGTTCCCTTGAAAATACCCGAACGCGCTGACTGTGGTGTCATGGAATGCCGCCAAGCAACGACATAACAGACCGCAGAGGCCTTCTTAGTGTAGTATTTACAGCACAGAAACCTGTGTGATATCCGAGACCTTCTCCGGTATGAAGCCCGACGCATGTGGAGTCAGGATATGCGTGGCGTGTGTGTGGCGCGAGTAGACGGGCGGCTGTGACCGACATTTCGACCCCACGGGAGCTGATGCTCGCCGTGCGCCCCACAGCGTGGTGGGCGCAGGATGGCGACTTGCACGTGAATTAGGTTCTAGTGACGGCTGACTTGCACAGCATCTACCTCACTCTCCCCTCCTCATCTGGCACCGGTGGCAAGACGAAGTCAGAACTACCGGAGCGGGGAGATCCAGCGTAGTGGCCGACAAGGTTAAACATCCCGACAGGCACAAGGCATCACAGAACCAAGGGGCGCGACTCGAATCCCATCTGAGTGGGAGTGCCATAGGGGCCGCATTCAGAAGGAGACATTGAGTCTGACTCTCCGTACTGAGAGGATTGAATTGCCCCCGCCAGTCGGCGGCCTCCCAGGCTACGACTTCCAGCGCGCCGTGATAGATTCGAGCGCGTTATATATATATATATATATATATATATATATATATCTCACAGGCACCAGTCCGCTGGGAGAGAGTGCAGGTGGCTAGTGCGGCGTGAGGACTACGCCAACACACCCCGCCGTCTCTACGCCCCTCTCCCTCCCCAATATGTGGCATCTGTTGTGGGATGCGCACTCTCCAGCGAAGCCTGTTGTGGGGGCACAGCCACTGTAAACACCAGAGTGGCAGATTGTGCCCTCAAATCCCCTCTGACAGGTTTGATGACAAAAATGTTGGGCCAAAACCACAAACTTTGCCTGCTTCACTTACGTTCATCTCTTCCTCATATTTAGTCGTCGTACATTGAAAATTTGTCTACTGGATTTGTTATTGTATAATACTTTTAAATATAACCGACATGGCAATGGGCTCGTGGCCCAGCGTGGACTTCGGGGTTGGGTATGAATGGCTGACGACGGCTAATAAGCCAGAAATGGCCATTCCAGTCTCCGTTGTCCTTGTCGGTAATAACATACTGCCTAAATATAACTTAATATGAGATGGTACCGACAAAGACAAGGGAAAACGGAGTGGCCGTTTCTGGCTTATTAGCCGTCATCAGCCAGTCATACCCAACCCCAAGTGTGGATCATTTGAGATTCTAATCCAGGATCTTTGGTCATGGAGTTTGACACTCTAACATTGAGCCACGGGCCCGTTCTCGTCAGTTGTGATCGGGAATAGTAATTATAGGCGATGGGCGCTCACCGATCAAGTTACGGAACGTGCTCATTCCGTTGTGCCTTGGGGCTCATACTTGCGGGCAGTTGCACAGCGACTAGCAGTGGAAGTAAATGAGATGGTACCGACAAAGACAAGGGAGACCAGAATGACCATTTCTCAATATATTAATCCTTAATTCTTAATATATTATCCTTATTTGAAAATACAACAGAGCCACAACGAGCCTGATATTCTTTTGCATCATCTGTATTTTTTGAGTTCCACTCTGGTCTATTATAATTCCACAATTCTGTATGTGACTGCCCGCCCGAAATGCGTGATCTGTGTCGGACGTAAGGGCGGGACTAGCAGTGTGTTTTCAGACAAACAGCTGAGTGAAGTGCGGTTCCCCTCAATAGAGGAATGGGTTCTGGCAGGACACGGACGCCAGATACGTCACTAGACCAAAACTCACTCCTAGTCGCTTTGTCGTAGTCGTGGAGTTCTGCAGACAACTATCACAATCTAATTTGCCCGCCAGGTCTGGTATCTCCTTTGTTCGCCAGTGCGCAAGCCTTCGCCCCAAACTAAAATTCAAACTCCTTGGAGTGCTAATCTAACTCGCTGGGTTCTCTGAGAGTTATATGTGACCGGCGCGCAAGTTTTCGTCGAAATTCCGCCAAACCACAAACTCTGCGCTCACTCACCCACCTTGCTCCGCCGACTAGACAATGCCAAGACGCTCCGTCTAAACGTGCCACACACGACCTGATCCCTGCCGCATGTAAAAGGCAAGGGGACATGTACCAGGTAAAACCCAGTAGATGGGAATAGTGAGCGACGGCCTCAGTAGCTTGTGTAAATCTTATCCAGTAAAGCCTCTTGGGAAATGGAGAGGCCCAAGCGCGACCAATACGGGAACCATGGTAACAGGGGTTTTATGGGCGGAGCTACGGAAAGACTGTCTCCGTGGCAGTCCAGGCAATGCTAGGCGTGTTTACTCGGATCGAACATCAGTCTAATGCAGAAGAATGATTACTTAACCAAAAGGGACTGATGTTTCGCCCCTATTAATTTGCGCTTGTCAACGACGCCTTTCACCCCACACCGCTCCCGATTGAAAGGGAATTCACGCCTTAACTGCTAATTTAAACAGAAATCAACTATGTGTCTTTCACTTGTGATGGGTTACGGTGCCCTGAGATTTTTGCTAAACGTTCCTCCTACTTCGGGTGCCTACACTCCCTCTTTCATTATTCTCGTTCCAGATGGAATATCTGGCTGGTGCACCTAAATTCCTGGTATCTTGTGGCTTCATTGGCTGACCGGCAGTTTGTGCTGTATGCAAACATCACTGGGATGACGGGAGGTCATCCCATCCTAGAATCAATGAATCGATATGCGAACGTTCCTCGGAGTATATTTTTCGTGTAAAAATAATGATACTTTATGCTTAAATCAATTCAGTAGGAGCCATTAATGAAAAATCGATAGGAGGGGGCTCGAACCGAGGCATCCAGGCAAGTAAGAAAACGTTAAACTCATTAAGCCACAAGACTGGCCGTCATATATTTTAAAGAGGTATCTGATACCAGTCGAATGAGATTCGAGGTGTATCCCCCAAACCCTTGGCTCCAAACGTGTCCGGACACCGTCACCCGAGTTGCAAAATTCTGAAGGAAAATGAGTGTCTCCGCTAATTGACAAGCCCAACGATCCGAGGAAATGCGTCTCTGCTCGTCTCGTGGCTCAGGTAGTTAGAGAGTTGGCTGTACCCATGCCATATGTCATGAGTTCGAATCCCGCCGGGTTTTTGACAACTTCGTCAAGTGAATTATTAAAACCTGCTAAAAACACCGGTCGGCTGTGGTTATGTAGCTCCGCCTGAAGTAAACGAACCCCAGTCACCTCCAATGCGGGACCAGTGGTAATAGGGGTTTTTTACGGGTGGGGCCGGCGAAAGCTCAGGCGATGAGGCCAAGAAGTTGTGTGCAAAAGAAAAGCTATTGGGGATGCGCAATTGTACTTTGGGTGGTTGAGAAATAGTTGCGCTAATCCCTAACCCTTAACCCCAACCCCAATAGCATTGTGCCCATCAGGTGGGGCTACCAAACCACATCTCACCAAAACACCAATTAAGCGAGCCTGGTAGTCAGCTGGTGGATTCTAGGTTGATTGCTTAGGAAATCTTGCTTAGGCAGTCGACTTGCTGTGCCAGAATTGACGGATTCCATATTGGACGGGTAACTTGGCCCAAATGCGACTAAACTCACGGCCCCCGGTAGGCGGTTTGGAATTTATGTTCAAAATCCTCGCTAGTGGAACAAATAAGGGCTATTTACACATCTCTGCCAAAAAGTATTTTTAGCGTGAGTACGCTCTTCTCAAGGGAAGATCGGTCTAGTGAGTTCCTCAGCTAAATGTCACCGTCGAAAATCTGGCAGAACTCACCAAAATGGAGGTCAGACTGAAGGCGAACCGGGAGGGTAGTTCAGGATCAGCCCCTAGCGTATGGATGATGAGGCGGGAAGACAGCCGCGTCTGTTGCAGCGCGAGTCACGCCAGGGTCCTAGCGCGAGTCCGACGCCAAAGTCCGTCGGTTTCTGACCTGTTACCCGCACCTCTTGTCCGTCTATCATCCCTACCATTGGCGGTTGTGTGGCAGCCCAAACAACGCGAACGATTCGTACCCGGCCCCGAGCCTCCTTCAGTGCCAGTCTGTGTGAGTGTGTGTGTCGCAAAGGCTAGGGACGCGACAAGCGCTGTCCAATAGAATCCGCGCGCAACAGAGGGCTTGGTGAGAGCGAGGTAGTGACACACACACTGAACCACGCCAACGTGCGCGTGCACTCACAAGCAGACATTGGGGCGCGCGGCTAGACACACACGCACACGTTGTAAGACGCGCGCGCGCGCGCCTGCGTTGCGCGAGGCGACATCAATCGATCAGAGCTCCCTTCCTGCTCGCGCCACCGACCAAGTTCGAGCAGGGAGCGTTAAGAACAGGGAATCAGTCCTCTCCTACCGCTTAACGTTCATAAAGCACCCAAGCATGCGCCGAGGCGATTGTTGCATGAGCGTAAGGTTCCTAATCGGCTGTGTTACGGTCAGCCGAATAAAACGATTGCAGCGGAGGCGTATGGCCAGCAGAGACCGGCCGGTTCTCTTTCATGACAGCCCTCGGTCGCGCACATCACGAACCTCCACGGTGTAGGAAAGTCTGGGCCATAAACCTACGGCGTTCATTACATTTACCTAGCCTTTCGCCATCAGGTTATCGTCTTTTTCGTCACTTACAGTGGTTCCCCCCTAAAGCCTTACGGTTTTAATAAAGTCATGCTCAGACCCTCGATTCCGAACTCGATTTCTTTGGTCGTCTAGAATGCGAGTCAACGACCCGGGACTCGTAACGGTATGACTGGTCGCAGACGGTTAACAGTCCAGAAATGACCATCCCTGTTCCCCTATCTCTATCAGTATTCCTTCTAAATAATTTAATAATTAATATGTATTGGCAGATTTTGACTGATTCATTTATGCCCGTTTGGGAAAAATTCGGCGACCTCAATAGGTTCGAACCCACGACGGCAAGGGGGAGGCTTGATTACAGCCAACGCTCTGGCCACCTGAGCTGCGAGGCCCACCAGGAACCACGACTTCTAATCACATTTGGGTGAAGTTATCCGCCCAGGCTACTACGACGTATGGAATCCACTCACACTGGAGTACCCTATGAAAATTGAGAGTTTCGTTTATAACCTCTTTAAAGGGAGGTCACTCAATGTAAATGGGCATATTTAGCCTCAAAAGTGTTTTTTGTAGAAATAGAACGCTTCGCTATCAATTGAAAAGGTTACCGGATCGCATTGAACGAACTAGCAATCTCGTGAAACTCGGAGATAAGCCTTAGAAGTTTTACCCAAAACTTTGCTCTACAGTTTTCTCAGAAGTTTCTAGTGGGCTTGTAGGTCATTTGCTGACTGGAATTATGCCACATACCACACCGAGAACTCCAGGGGCACTTTGTTATGATTTCAACTGTTCACGGCTATTTCCTGCAGCCTCAAAAAACAGGTGAACTCAGGTCAGGTTTTGAATTGTTTTATTGTTGAGAAGACTGGTGGTGGTGGTGGTGGTGGTGGTGGTGGTGGTGGTGGTGGTGGTGGTGGTGGTGGTGGTCAACTAGTCCAAACAGTCCGTCTGTGCTTGTCACACACGACCTGACTCCCGACCCCGCATGTCCCAAACTTCATTGCGGAGCTTTCCGATCCGAAATAAGTGAGGGTCCCCTAACTACCACTTCAAGAGGCAGTCATTGCAGTCTTACCCCAGCTCCAAGGTAAGATCGCGCCAGCCCGTTAATTAACTGCCCCCAAGTGCCAAAGAGTGTTTGCTTGTTTATTTCCATGATTTAAGCTGTGAATCTTAGCTGGATAGACCTCACTCTATTCCCTCTCCCACACCCTTGTCGCAGTAGCTGACGTGACACGTGATCGGCGCCCCAAGTGCGCCACACACGTCCTCGACCACACGGATGTGGCAAGTCTGATAAAGGCCACATTTAGAAGACGCCATCGCTGCCTGATCCTCGCTTAATGGCAGGACCGATTTAGGTCGTTGTCTGTTAGATTTTCAAGCCTCAATTTCTAATGTGCCATTATTTATTATGATGAGGAATGCATTGGTTTGCCCTAAGGATAGGTTTTTTAGCCAGCAGCCGTCACAACAGCGATGCCTGGTGTCACTGTTGCACACGCCGCTGCGACAGGGTTATTCATCTGCCTTTGCGAGCCTTTCTAGACACGCTGGCCTTGCAGTTTGAACGACTAACACGACAGTCGACCGTAGCAAGCGACGGCCCCATCGCGTGCCCCATGGAGTGGGCTCGGAACCGGTGGCTGGGGGACTTGCACAGTATCCAACACACTCACTCCCCTCCCCACCCCGGCGTGCTCCGATAACAAGGCGACCAAATGTGGGCTGGGATGAAGTGAAGGAAGGATCCATTACAGCCTGACCCTGAGTTCTGAGAAGGGCCGAGTAATCGCATCAGTTGGCAACCTTCGGGGACACAACTTTCAACTCGTCGTGATAGATTAAAGCGCGTCGTGTTAATTATTATTGAGGACTGTGCTGGTTTGCCATGGAGGTGGATTCCCCAGTGTGTCAACTTCGATCCCTCTTCGCCCCCCCCCCCCCATGCACCAGTCGATTGCCCGAGTCCAGTCAATCGACCGGTGACGGGACGGGTGCTGTGGTCGACGAGGTATGGCGAGGGACTACACCTACGTGTACCATTGTATGAGAATACGAAGCTCAATAGGTTTCTTTCCAGCCCCTCTGCTTGCATTCATCCTCACTGTTGGCGTGGCGAGGGCCACTTCGCGCTACTGCTGGAATCGTTCGCTTGGGGACCAAGTAGGGGGTCTGCTGAACTTTCGGAAGTCCTGTCAACCTAGGCGCGACCCACTGGGAGCTTAGCAAAATACCAGTCGGTTTGGGGCTGATATCAGTCCTTTTGAAGAGGAAGATGGGCTCACCGGAACAGGTTTATTTAAATGCCGACGTTTCGAAGAGCTTGGTTGGCTCTTCATGGCCACGGCGCAAAATGCACTTAATCGACCAGACATCTCAAGTGGCGTGTCACGTTGGCCGGCCTCACGCTGAACAGTTTTTCTCTACTCTCGCTGCCTCGGCCTCTCGGGGGATGGTTGATGGGCGTGTTGTCTGCGTGCTTTGTGAGTCATCACTCCGTCGGGGGGTGGTGATTGAACCAGTGTCGGTGGTCGGTCTGGCGGTTCTTTTTCTTCCTCAGCGAGTAAACTCGCCGTCGGGTTTTCACCGTGTGGACCTCTTAAGCCCGGTGTGGTTGTTTGTTCCTGAGCTCTAGGATTGCGATGACGTAGGACTTTGTAAGCTGCAGGAAGGTCCAGATGGCTGTTGATGGAGTGGGCACCGGAGAACCACGCCTCGAGAATTAGTCGTTCTGCTTTTGTGTGTTAGTCAAAGAGTCTACCATGCTGTGGGACATCGTCGTTTGCGCCGCTCAAACTGCCGGATGTCATTGTTGCTGTTTGACACGGTGGTCAAGACGGAAATTGTTGCTGTTGTTGGTGAACAGAAAATTACCACTCTTGATCTCATTGGTCCTCAACACTTTCAATCAAATTCTGTGGATCATAGCTCCCCTCTCATTCAAGATTCACAGAGGTCGTAAAAAAACGATCGGCAGTTATGTGGGGCAACCAGATGGATAGATGGTTTCGTGTATCTTCTAAAACGTTCAGACTTATCGAGATATGCTATCCGTCGCAGATTAGAACGCTGACGGTCGACTGAACAAACTGCTACTCCTTTGAAAGGAGGAGCACACTGCCATGGCCTCTTTTTATCTCTTATGTGTGATCCGAGAGCTCCGGAGTGGTTTTCATGAACTGAACGCTTGCCAGATGTGTATAAATAAAAATCACTTCCAGAAATGGGTAACCATTGGGAGATGGCACCTAAAGTAATCCTCTAAACCAAGAAATAATACCTACTCTATCTATTTGAGTAGGTTATAGCCCTACATATTTGTTGTGTCATCCGGGTTTGCCAATCACCATCAACGACTCTTGAGGTTACCAGCGACAACACTAGTCCGTATGTTGCTTAATCAATGGCGGCATATTTGCTTAACGATAGCTGTAGACCATCCCTGCTATTATTAACATTGAGATAGGTTTCCATAGCCGAATTACGACCGCGGCAGTCGGTCTGACCTTCAGTCCACACGCTGACTGACTTCGATTATCAAAACCTACACTTACACAGCCACTAAGCATGGACACAGTCGGGACGTTGGCATTGACATTACGGTCATATTCCCAGCTTTTAACAGTGGCCTCAATTCTTGCCGGCATACTTGCACGCACTACTGGGACTTTCCACGACCGCCAACCATGGGCTGGCCCTACGTTCTCATTATGTCTGGGAGTGCACGCGCAGAAGCCCTTTCAGCATGACTTTCTTCTTTACTTTCACCGCCCCGAGAACGCGGTGCTGCAAATGTCTATATAAACTCATTGTATTGCACCCCCCACACGGAAATCTTTAGTAAAAGGCGAAAGACTTATCCTACGTTTTGACAGGTTTCAGCCAGGTAGGTGGTCCACCTACTTAGCCAATACGTCCTCATCCCCTTCGCGCTCGTACCCGTACCCAAGTCGGTTGAACAGGCATAGGATCGGTATCAGTATCAAAGTTTATCTAAATTCATTTTTCATATTCAACAGGAAAGGCTTCAGCTATATGCGACAAAAAGAGTTCCCAGGCATCTTTCAAACACATGGCGTTAATGCCAAACCACAGACGGTATTGCACTTCGTCTATGTGCGCCCAAACAGCTCGACCACAGACGGGACCTCCTTCGTGTAACTTCCGCTTTAGCCGACTCCAATACGCCTCAATGGCGTTAGTATGACGTCCTGTGGTCGGGTCCTTGAAGTGCTTGGAATGATTGACGGAAACATGAATATATCCTTCTGAGGGAAGACGACTGTAGGCTTTCCACTCGTCCGTCACCACTGTACTTCCTTTGGCTACCCATTTCGTTATCACGGAGCGCAGAGCAGGCCAACTTCGATCGTTGACCTGTTCAAATATTGCTTTGCGCTTGCTCGTGTCGTACATCCCCAACAACCACCATTGCCTTTTCCTCTTGCCAACATTATACTTGCGTCGACTTATTAAGGTTTCGTCGACTTGCACTTCCACACCAGGTCCTCCTATTTTCTTCGTTTGCTTGAGGAGCGCTGCTGAGCAAACATTCCGACACTGGGCATACCACTGAACAGCTGTCCAGTTGTTTACACCAACGTCTTTGGCACATTCGCCAACCCGAATTCCTTTCAAAAACCAGAGGACAATCTTCAGGATAGTCGTTAACGTTAACCGACTATTTTCAAATATACTTCCCGCTCTTACGGATTTCCTCTTCCCGCATCGACGACATCGAAAAGCAACACCGTCCGAATACCGACTGCGTCCTTCCAGTTTCATCCACTGCCGGCACTTGCACAGCATCTGCATAGGCAACACTTTCCTCCGCTGGCAATATTCGATCACATTTTCCGGTTTAATAGCATCCAATATTTGCTCCGTTTGGCTTAGATGGGTTATGATAGTTCGCGGTTTCCGTTTGCTGCTTGCGTCTACCGCTCTACAAAACAAAAATTAGATTTACTTTTCTTAAAAATATCCTTATTGCATATTCCTTGCTATGGGTACGTACTAAGCATGTATTAATTTTAGGACATACTATTCCATCATTAGTTATTTATCCAAAATATATTAGCATTTGCCTACCATTTACTTATTCACTTACTGTGTTATTTAGTTTCTCTCGACAAGTGCTTCACAGGTACTCAAGCGCATAGCGTTAGACGTCATGGTACACACGTTCACTATCACTAACGACAGCCAACTGACCAATTCTACTTGTTTATCATTCGTTACGGTTCCTTGGTTGTCTGATCACAGGCGCTAAATTGGTCCGCGGGTTGCTTAAAATGGTACATGTGTATAGCACTGATATTTGTTTACTTTTCGTTTACCGCGCCCACTTCCGTTGCCATATACTGATGAAGTAAAACTTCATTATTTAAAGGGGAATATCATAAAAAAATTATTTCTATTATTCACATTTATCGACGCCTCCCGAAGGCCCCACCCGTAAAACCCCTATTACCACCTATCCCGTAAGACAGGCAGCTTTGGTTTAGAGGATTTTTTTAGGTGCCATCTCCCAAAGGTTACCCAGAAATGTGTACTGAACCATGCTTGCATAGGTTCTAGGAATAGTAAGAAGGTAGCCGGGTTTTGCGTGCTTGCTTCACCCTCTGGGCGTCAGTAAGTCTAACTCATTTCCCTCACACGTGCGGCCGTAATTGAGAGGCTGCTGTGAGATGATGACAATTCGACCGCTGAGTTCCACGATCCCCACCGCGTGCATCACGGCAGACTGGAAGCAAGCGCAGCAGCTTGCTTGTGAAGTAGTTTATGGTACTAGTAGGCTTGCGCTGCATCCACCAC
>CACRXP010000580.1:67030-112048 GCA_902702965.1 Spirometra erinaceieuropaei
ACCCCTCGCAGCTGCGGCATAAGATCGGCGAAACACGCGTCTCTGGGCTTTTAGCTAGTACCTGTGTTGTTATTACGGTAAATCATTGCACACTTCTATGTCAGCCAAGAGCTGCCATCAAAAAGTACTTCCTGTAACAACAGTTTTAAGGTCAGACTATGCATCCCAAGGAAGAATTCAGGAATTGGCTACCGGATGGGCAACGGGAGCATTAAACTCAATCGCAGTGCAATATTTTGAACGACAGGTCTCGGGCAATGGTGCAGATAGCACAGAAACTAACACGGCGGAGCCCCGAACAATGGCTAAGATGGCACTAGATAGTCTGATTAAGGGAAGTCGTAGTGGCCTCCCAGGAGCTCATGTCAGTAATGGCATCGGAAAATCGATAAATTGATTGGCAGACGCATACCTGCTTGCAGCTGACTGACTGGCCTGGTGCCAAGTGGGCACTGGGCCGATCATCACACGGAATGACTCCCCGTCTTAAGTAGATAGCGGTCCACGTGGGCATAATTACAGATAACCAATCACGCAGCATATTTTCGTTATAAATTACTAACGATTTGGGTTCTAATTGAGCAAAAGGCCTAAAGGAAAGAGGAAGGTTCAGAAAAACTGGCAAAAGTAGGTCCGCTTGTACATTCACAATTGCAAAGTGACAATGAAGTGGTTAAGGGTGCCATCAAATGACCGAAGACAGTCCTTTGGGTTAAGTCTGTGAAAAATGGTCAGGGTTGAAGCTGCCAAACCGTTCTTAGAAGGGGCAAATTTAATGTGGTCAATGAAATGCGAATTCGCCTAAGCGGCGTCAGCTAGATGGTGTGGTTCAGTTTGTGTGATGAGCTGTTTGACTGGACATTTAAACCCTCAACGCTGCCCCTAAAATTTACGTCGAAACTTCAGATTTCGACTACAAGATTGCAGTTTTCTTACAAACTATTTTTTTAGTCGGATTTAGGCCAACGGAACTAGGAGGGTTGAGTTTCGAAGTAAAGTTAGGATGTGGGAATCAGCACACCCTGGAATTTAGCGCCTAGTCTGAATTTTCATACCCGATTGCCCAGAAATGTATTCTTCGATTTCCATTGATGTGTGTACCACCTCGAGCTGACAGACAAATTCCCGGCATTATTTAAGTTGAACTGTCTGCAAGTAGACACCACATCTGGCTTCTAATCGGTCTGAGCATCTCGCCTTCTCGTTATGCTAAATGTCGGTCTTTTTCTACGTCGTAGGCTGACTAGTCCGGCTTTGTTTCCTTTAAAAACGCACAGGCGTGGCCATTGGACGGAGTCATTAATTAGCATGATTAAATAAACTCAATGATGACAACTCCTGTCCCGGTTTCTTTGTAGTCTATAACCATAGTGGGCGAATGACAAAATCACCCCGAAATGATGATACATGAAGAACAGGTCAAACAAAGCACACTTAATAGGCGAGTGATATCTTTCGAAGGTAATTTAATTCCACCAAGCGTTCCATCCCCTCAAATGACCTTGAGAACAGGGAAGGTTGGGGGAGGGGAAGAAATTACACGCTGCCAGATTATTGGCCCGCCCACTTAGTGGCTGCCTAATTAGACAAGCAAAATATATGACTCTTCAGAAAGCCGGGCTGTGAACAAAGCTCACAGTGGCACCTTTGATGATAATTATCTCAGCGCTCCAACAATCGGCAGGTTTGACGTTTTTCTACGAGTCCCACGTTGTCTGGTTAGGTTTAGGATACTCCACACATGCTATCTTGAGGGCAGTTCTGTTTATAAAACTCGTGGATGTCTCGGAAAACAAAATGAAGACAGCGCTCGCATTACTTAGTATGCACGACTATTGAACCGTCGCAGTCAACGAGGTTCATAGTGTGTCCCACGGAGTGGACGCGTCACCGACGACTTGTGCGTGAATTAGTTTGTGTTGGTGCATGCTTGCGTAGCATCTACTGCACTTCATCCTCCCGAGGTGGATGTGTCGTGACCAGGCGGCGTGAGTGTGTGCATTCTGAGCACTACAATAATCAGGACAAATCCTAGTGTTGTAGGGAGAAGACGGAGGCACCAGAATGAGGGGCTTATTGTGCACAGAACACGGATTTGTCCTCTCGGGCGACAGTGGCCACTGGCGAAGACAGGGCTGGTGTTGATTGCGTCCAGTCATGCCTGAGAGTCCTTGTGACAGTGGTGGCGGCCGCTTTTGTAGGCTCGTGGGCCAATCTCAAGTGGTCTCCAATCGGTGTGTGTTGCATCTGCCGAGGGGTGGTGTCCCAGTGGCTCGCTTTGCTGATTACGGGGGGTGGGGTGCGTTCAAGCGGCCGCATTGGCAGCTGCGGCTGTGCGGAGGCAGGTATGCCTGAGCTGTCGGTCATGTGACTTCTGGTCAGCACGTGCGGAACGGCTCACTGCAAAGGGGTGAATGACCCTGAGGCAGCGTGATCTTGAACAATGACCGGTCATTATGGCTGCCCGCTACAGATGTGGGCGTCGTGGCGTATGCAGCTAAATAACCCGTCTACGAGTGCCCCACACGATCTGCTTTCCAGTCGGTGGGCCGGACTGCCTCAGGGGCGTTTCGGACCCCTCTGGTTGAGACTGGACGCAGCGACCGGTCTACGCGTGCCACACACTGCTGAGGATGCTGGATCTCCTTGTCGGGCACCCTTTCGTGCCATTTTACCTTCGTGGTTCTCCGGAGTCAGTGACTAATCCCATGAAATGTCAACCGAAGTTCCGAGCTGCGTTCTCGACTAGGAAGGGTTACTTAAATGGGGCTGTAATGTTGATTTTAATGCAGCGCTGTATGACGAGGTGTAGTGAGACGTAGGCTGGCCGCCGCTCCTATCCTCTTGCTGTTGCGTTACAGTTCTGGCCAAGTGTTTGCTGTAGACCAGGGAGCCTTATGGTACGCTTAAGTGCGGATTTCCTACGTGCCAGCAACCCGCATCCTCTCCTACTTCCGGTCGTCTTGACTACACCATGTTACTGGGTCCAGATGGGAGAGGAGGAGGGAGTGCGGTAGATTTTGCGCAAGTCCCCGTACCGCTATGGAGCACAGAGTGAACATTGCCGGCAACGACTGCCGAACCAACGCCTACGCTTCAATCAGGATTCACTGGTTCGCATGTAGGCATCCAATGAAGATATTTAACGGCACGTTATAAAACGATCTTACTTAAACCTAGGGAGTAGCATGTTTTATAGCTTAAAATTTCAGGAGGATGGCACAACGGAGAAATTGTTAGTTTCTGATGACGTGGTGGTACATATCCCTGTACTGGTCAAGATTCCTCTTAAATGAGTTCACGGATGAGGACATGACGACGTCCACGGGCAGAGCATTGCATGTCTTAGTCATCCTGTGGCTGATGAAGAACTTCCTTGCACCAAATCTTGCCCCCAGTGGCACGTAGTTTGACAGGAGATTTTTCAGTCGCGCCAGAATGCCGGCATTTGAATGCACTTCCCTTCGGCCGCCTGTAAAAGCCGCACTCGGTAAAAAGATGACTACCTGATTAGCATGAATTTGCCCATTGATCTTCGGTGCCTTTTTAAACATGTGCAATGAATGTGAACTATGTTGTATACTTAATAAGAAACATTAATAAACGGAGGGGCAGGATGCATTCTGAATGGACATTTAACGCTCCTAAAAATGCCAACATTGCAAACCTTTTTTGAAAGCGGATGATACACCTGTCCAAATTTAAAATTTGGAGATGTGATTTATCACCACATGAACACAAAAGCCATACTTTACATATATTTTCTATAAAGTATATTTGAATTTATAGGGGCATCAACAATCAACGGGGAAAATGCGTACCACTTAAATATTTGTTTTCTACCTAGTGCGGCTTTTGCAGGCGGCCGAAGAGAAATGCATTCGAAAGCTGGCATCCCGGTGTGACTGAAATATTTTGGGATTATAATGCGCGTCAATCAATACTATAACCCGATCTAAGTAGTCGCTCCTAATCGAAAATACATTTCAGAATTTCAGTTAACATTTCATGAGATTGGTGACTGACTTCAGCTCGCTTCACAGGGGCTTTAGCGAACACCAAAGAAGCGGTCGGTAGTTCCGCCTCTTAATAGAGGGACCGTAGGTCTCATGACCAGAGGTCTTATTGTTGTCTGGTATCTGTAAGCGACAGTGATACTCAGTGGTTGGAAGAGACGAGCACCTGCTTCAGACACGTTCCCAGTGTGAGATGATGACTACTTCACACGTATCATTAAATATGGTCTACTTAAACAAATGTAGTAGTTCTTTATTTAAGATTATAAATGTACACGGTGATTGAAAAGTGTGTCTATAGTTTGACAGCTAATAGATGAGTTGATGTTTTTTTTTTATTTCAGATTTAACCTGTTCAAATTAATTATGACGGCAGACGGAGCTCTGACGATGAGAAGTTTATTTTCAGCATCGTGATGTAAGATCAGCATTGATGAGATTTCGCTAAACAGGCGGGGTTTCATAGAATACAATCTTGCCTCATCGGATCGCACACTCCTCCCCCTAAAATGTAAAGTCTACGCTGCAGAAACGGTGACATAAGCTGAATTAAAAGTAGCCACTGAAGAGGAATGTATGAGAATTGCAAACTAAACGTTGCTGGATGCTTGCGATTCCATTTCATCACGTCGTTGACAGTGCCTGAATCAGAATGGACAGCAGTTGAAAAGTAGGCGCTGATGAAAAAATTAAATGATGTCTGTAGATTCGACCTTATTTTGGGTACGTAAGGTATTTTAATAAACCCGGGCATTATAATTATTTACAGTTTTTAAGCATTTTGAAGCATCCTATGTATGCGCCTCCACCTGATGATTGCGGAGTATACTTTTTCGCAAGGTATCTCCTAATATCAGGGCTCCTCGAGTCATCAGGAAGGAGACACGAGTCGAACTAATTCTTTTCCTTGTTGTCAGAATCTGTCTGCACACGGTAATTAGCACAAACTTTATGCGAATACTCTGTATTTGATCTATTATCACATGTTGGTATTAACTCAAACGAATTATAGAGAAGAAATTTATGCTTAGAGTGTAGTATATGAGACGGGTAGGCATTGAACAGTTTTGTAACACTGGGGATGAATATACTTTTACTACTACCAAACCTAAAGTTTTTTGTTGATGAAGAATGTTTAGTTCAACGATCGGCTGCATTCCTGCTTCTTCTCTTGTGTCTCGTTTTCTATTTGAAATAAATGCCCAGTTTCCTAGTTGGAACAGAATCTGCCATTTTAGAAGTGGAGTGGAGTCATTCAGAGTGGCGTACTTGGTCAGCTATTATTCTGTCTTTTCGTCAACAATGTATCAGATTTAGTTCAGAATGGTAAGCCCTTCATGTGTGCCGATGATCTGAAAGTTACGGATCGATATAAGCCAGCAGATCGTGAAATCGTGCTCGATCTCCTAAAGACCAACCAACAGGCCTTTGCCCAATGGTGCTGCACATGGTGCCTTTCTCTTTCTTGGCATAAATGCACAGTCATGGTGGTTGGCGAAGACCACCAACCTCAACTAAGTATTGATGGTCACGACATAAATGTGCCTGGGGTTAGTAATGTTCTGGATGTATCATACTTCGAAATTCTAAATCTTTCGGAGCACTGGGTCCTGATAGTCTCCAAAGCACGCAGAACGACCGGGTTTACCTCCGAAACTTTAGAACCAACGATATTAGAATGCGCCTTTATAACATGTACGTCAGACCTGGCCTGGAATACAGTTCGTCTTTATTTGGCCTCATGCATGCATCTGAGCGCAAGAAAATAGAATCTGTCCAGCATTTTTTTACCAAGAGAGTTTTACCCCCGGAACACCGGCATTTGTCGTACCAAGGACGTTGCCGGCTTGCGGACCTTGATCCACTGTTATTTCGTAGATTATAAAAGGGATTATTTTTACTATTTAAGCTTTTGCATAATCACACCTTTAACCCGCCCACAAGTTTAAAACATCCTATCCACCCCCGATGTAACAGTCACCGTGAGGTATTTTTATTTCTCCCTCTGGCACGTATCGTTAAATATCATCGGTTCTTTTCTGTGAAAATAACTGAAATTTGGAACAAATTATCCAGGAATAAAAAAATTCTGCCAAATTACTCTTTGTTTAAGATAACCACTACTCGTTTCTTGCATTCAAAAAAACTCCCACATATTTTGGATGCTGATTTTATTTACCGTAGTGAGGGAGTTCGTGGTACCTGATTCCCCTGGCCGGCTTCGCCACGTGAGAAATGTTGCTGACCCTACAACCCGCAGAACTTGGGGCAATTTCTTCAGGCGACAGCGAGCAACAGTTCTTCAACGCTTCTGTTAGGCCAAGTCGCAATTTCATGAAAAGGAATGGCGACTGAACATATCCGAAGCATCGTTACTCACCGCTTTCTTGACTGCTGTCATTTCACGGGCAGCAGTTTTTTTCCTCCTGAACCATCAAAGCTATGCAAAAACACCATCCTCTGTATTTAATTCGCAGAAGTTTTTTTTCACTGTTAGCCCCATCCGCGCTTTATCTTTCCTTGACGATGCTTATAAACTGGCATTAAATGCACTTATTATTCTTATAAGAGTCCTGTGATAACGTCACAAGTGTAATTTCGATTGTCGTGGACGGTGGTGGCCAGCGTGTGCCCCGCAGAAGAGTGGGTGCGAGACGGTGATTTACGCGTGTATTAGTTTGTAATGATAGCAGACTAGCACAGCACCTGTCGAGCTGTCACCTCTCTCAATCTCCTGTGCCTGGTTTCGAGACAGAGTCAGAAAGACTGGAGGCGAGATCAGGCGCAGTCGCGGCAAAACTTTGTAAGCAGTCCGTCTACAATGGACCAGGTCTTCACCGAATCCCAAGAGCCGATTGGATACCATCTACATGGGAGCGCTATAAAGGCCACATCGAGAAGGTTTCATGGCAGCCTGGCTCCCTTTCCTGAGTGTAGGACCAAGTTACCCCGTCAGTTGCCAGCCTTCTATAGCCACGTCTTTTAGCACACTGCCATAGTTTGAAAGTATATCAGGTTGTTTAAGGATGAGGAGTATGCGCGAAGACGGTCGACGTCACCCTTTTTCCCCACCCACGCACCAGTTCAGTGTCCGAGCCGATCAGTCATCTTTTGCGGGAATTGGGACTGACAATATAGTAGACAGCCAGTCTGAGCATCCCACATGCACGGCCTGGTCTCCCCATTACACATCTGATTTCCACACATTACGGGCGGGCTGTTCAGAGCTCACGTGCTTAATAATAAAACAGAGGCCACAAAAAGGAGCCGAAGACTACGTTCAACAATTACGTGAGAAGTGCCCAGCCTGTGCTTTTTATGGGTAATGTGGGACGGGTTCGTGTGTTTGTGGGGAAATGCGCAGTGACTGGATTTGGCCTGCGGTGGTTTGCCGCAGATTATGACGAAGATGCATGTAACTGCGTGGGCCCATGTGGTGACGGAACGTCATGGGACATTGCCTGCATGTAATGCGCTTGGGCCGGGTGTATGTGGGGGTTTCAGGCACAGGTTCGCCGATCTCATAAAGACGGATTCGCAAGTGGTCAGTCAGGCCAAAGTGTGATGTGAAAGTGCGATCGGAATGAGAACATACTTGGGTAAAATCCGCATTACTGTTAGTGGAGGTGTGGGTGGCTGGATAACGGGACACCGGTATTTTTCTCACTAGTGGTGGGAATGGGGGGGGGGTGGTAGTCATCGTCGTCGTTAGGGACTTTATGACAGTGATGTTTGTGGTGTTGGTGGTGGTTGTGGTGGTGAAGGTGAGCATTTTCCCCCCAAACGGGCCATGCGATAGATGCGCTGGATCAACACGAGGGCCATATCGGATTCTGGCAGGCTTTCTATGACAATTACAAATGGGACGTTGGTGAATCATTTTTGTAGCCATATAATTAGCGTTGGCTAAGTGTTACTGAAGTTGGGTGGAAATTTAATGAAGAAGGGATATGAACTCTTCCTTAGCATCTGTTCAGTACACTTAGAGAAGGTGAGGGGAATATTTAAAATGCTTCTCCATAAATATTCCAGGGAGAACGTTCCACATTTCAGTCAGATGTTCCCCTAATAATTCGGACCGGAAAGATGGCTTAGACATTTTTATGGAGGTTGTGGCTGTTTTATCTGCCGCCGGTGTACCAACGCAACTCGTTTCATGTAGGCAAAAACTCCCAATAACCTTAGTTCCTCTTTCCAAGGTCCACCTCTAGGCCCGCAAACTCTTCTGCAAATCAACAAAACCCCCGAAACAATAGTTTCATTCATGCTACAGTGAAAAAGGTTTATTATAGGACCTCTTGAGCGCTGTTGGGTCCCTTAGATCATTTAGTTGTTCGCCCCTTTTGCTGTCGCCCGCGTTCTCTTTACCGTCCTGACTAACCTCGCGACCGATTGACATAGACGTTCTTGTCCGGTTATTGTATTATTTGACTCCCACGCATTATTTCATTTTTGATTATACTATTGCACTTTTCGAAAGTGTTATTGTTCCATGACGTGATGTTTGATGCATGTGGTGAACCTTGTGACGCTTACTTGTTCCAATCCCTGTTGGTCGTTTCATATTTGGTTACAGTGTTTCATTTTATTTAATGTTTTCTCCTATCACTCATCGCTGTTCTTTTATTTTGTTTCCACCCCCGCCCACTTCACTTGCTTCTGCTAATCCCAGACCCCGCCTTGGTTAATACTATTATCAGTGATGCGGTGTACCCAGTCCACCCTAAGCAGTCGTCCATCTAGTATCGACCGGCTCACTGCCGCCTAAGGGAGGCCTCTCACCCAATAATCTCCAGCTACGCCAAAGTCTCTCGGACTCGCATTATATGTAGTCGGCAGAAGTTTCCGTAACTGGTGGTTTCAGGCCAAGCACTGTCCGATGCACTTACCATCAGAGCACCGAATAGACTATCTCCTGAGGCTCCAATGCCAATATGCTAAAGGCCGTTCGGTCACTCTTCTGAAGAAAAGGGCGACAACCTGAGACCTTGTATCGATTACCGGCCGCTGCATAAGGTCACTGTATTCAAAGATTTCTTTATTCCGCATATCATTGACATCATCGATGCCTTAGCCGGCTCTTCTCGGTTCGACAGCTTCGAATTCTCTCTCGCTTACTGACGAGTAGAGATCCTACCAGATTATAGCTGAAAGACAACATTTATCCTCCACACTGCTCTCTACTCGTTCAATACTCCGTCCAGTGTCCTCGTGAATGTCACTGCCATTTGGCAAAGGTTGGTGGAGCTCGCCCCTAGACCGATTATCCCGGCCCAGTCCCGTGTGTCTGGAAGGAATTGTTATTCGCAGCAAGTTTGTCAAACGTATGCTCGGCAATTGGAGTCAACAGCTCCAGAATTAACAGGCGGCAGGTTTACGATCGGCCCGAAAAGATGTCATTTGCTCAAACATTAGGTAAAATATCTCGAAGTCAGTACCCAGGACTGACATCGTTCTTGACCCTGAAAATATTTGCCAGATACTTAAACGGCGAACTTTACAATCACAAACGGATGTGCAGTCCTTCTTGGGGTTGGCTCCTATCACCATCGTTTTGTTTACGGTTTATTTAATATCGTCCTTCCACTCCATCGTTTAAATAGAAGGGCATTCGTTGCGCGGATAAAATATATCTCACACTCTTCTCAACCATCATAGAAATCTTAACATTGACGTCTAACTTCGTGTTCTCCAACAGCAGTGTTTAAAGTCCACGATTCATCTCGTATACCGACGCTAGCGAATTTATTATGGGAGTTGTTCTTAGCCGGATCGATACGGACGCATATAAATGCAAATATAATTGTACAGGCCTGAAGAACTACGTAATTGTTTACACTAGCCGATGCCTGGGCAAGGTGTAACGAATTTACAGTGCCACGCGACGGGAGATGATCGTTGTTGTCGCGTTTGCAAGAAATTTCGACACCTTCTACTTGCAAGACACTTCGCCGTCCTCACCGACCACCACACAACCAAGTGACTACGAAATTTTAAGGACGCCGAGGGACAAACTGCCAGATGGCGAAAAGCATTTGAAGAATTAGACTTAAAAATGCGTCTCGGTCCCGAAAACATAACCGCAGCACTGAAGCCTTTTCCCATTCATCACCTATTCCGACAAGGATACCACACACCACCCTTCCTTTTCCGACCATCCACATATTACACGCCACCCAAGAATAACGGGTACGAATGCGGGCGTTTGGTCTAGTTGTCTCCCTCATATACGACTGACAGTCAAACGGTTTTCTAAACCCAAAAAGCAGAAACGCAGGATTGTGGCCTGCTCAAAAGAGTGCAGATACTAGCCATAAAATGTTTAAGAAGTCAGGGAGCATTGTCGTACTAAATGGCCTAAATAACCTAAGTATTGGTTCTTTGAGTCAAAGACAATTGCACGGGAATTTGATATAGACTTTCCTCATTGTGCATAGTTTGATTTGTGCCGTCCAGTGCGGAGACATCTCCAAACTCATCACTAAAATCAAACTCCAGAGGTATCGCTTCATGCTGCTTGCGCGTCAAGGAAGACTAGAAGTGAAAAAGTATTTTTTCACAAACCGTGTATATGAACCATGGAATAACTTCCCGATACGGTTGTTATGTGTAAATCTGTAGTGGTGTTCAAACATCGTCTTGACAAACACATGCTGCAGCTATCAGCCACTACGTTACTATGTCACCCTCAAACAAACGCCCTTATGCGAAACTAAGTCAACTTCCACCTGACATTGTAAGTTATGTATAGTATTGTCCTTTCTTTCGATATTTATGGGACAAGAAGGAGTTCAAAAGCTCAAAAATCTTCCGCTCAAGTACACTGAACTGAACTGAAATGACGCCTTCGTCCACGAACTGAAGAATCCTAACTCGGAGGCCCAATGCCTCAGGTTCATGTGGCCATATCCTCCTCTAGTCGACGACATCCTCTTTTTCCAACACTAAATGCCCTGGTGTTCCCCAAGTTCTTAGATCTCGAGTCATACGCGACATTCACTGAGGACTGGCACATTGTGGACAGGTCCGACTTCTAGCCGCAGTCAGCCAGCGATATTTTGGGTGCCTGATCATGGGCACGACGTATTCTTACTTTGTCAGGGGTGCCAAACATGTGACCAAATCATATATTTTTTGTTCGTGTACAGTTATTTCTAACAAGTTGACATGTAATCAATAAGGTTTTCAAAGGCTTTGCCTATTATCCTTACCAAAAAACTGAATAAACTGAAATATCCCGTAGTCCAGCCTACTGCGCCTCTATAATCGGAATCGGTAGGATTCCCCAACCACCGCATTGACGTAGATGTCACTGGGCGTTTGTTCTAGACAAAGCATGACAACGATTTCATTTTGGCCATCGTTTACCATTACACAACGTGGTGCGAAGGCGTACCATTCCAAAACCAAGGAAGTCTTATAATAACAGCGGCACTCGACGACCACTGGATTGCTCGCCATGGAATCCCAACATTATCTACACAGATCAGGGGATTGCTCTCGAAAGTCAATCATTTCGGGGTCTCTGTAACCTTCCGGGGATAGTTAAAACCTTTCCTACCATTTTCCCTCTAGCAAGAAACGGATAGGCGGAAAACACGAACATTATTCTGATGTCATTCTTCCGAATCATAGTCGATAAGTCCCGTGTAAACTCGTAGGATGACCTGCCTTCGCTCGATATCTCTTGGCCTACCGCGCCTCCATTTACTCCATCTCATTCACTTCCCATACGATACTCTTTTGGCGCGACCTGCATCTCACGTCTGGATTAATTATGTGAACATCCTCCACCCCCAACGGAACAACCACACTGATGCCTCGGCCGCCTCATAGGCTCCATTCAAACCATCTACGCCACGACCAGGATGAAGTTTCAAGCTGCGCGGCAACATTAGAGTAACTATTACGTCCACCTGCCACATGGAACGTAATACGAATAAGGTGATCGTGTTCGTTTGCACAACGGTCATTCCCCGTAGGCTCTGCGATCAAGTTTCATCGTCTGTGGTCTTTGCCACATAGAATCGTTCGACGATCTCCTACTCCGTCTGCCACATCCGCCTGGAATACGGGCCTTTTGACTGAATATATCAAGTCTACATCGATCGTCTCAAATTATGTGCGTGCTAATCTCCGTTTGTCTAGCGTACCATGTCTTCATCTCCTCATTCGGTCAATTGCCTCTCCCCCCCGCCCCCCCCACCCATCACACTCGCCCCCGCTCTGCAACTCCGCTCTCTGCTCATCCCGCGCCGAGGATGGCGTTTAACCTCTTGATGGGGGCCGTGTAATGACACCACTCCCCATATGTAGGCAAAAGTTTACAGTAGCTCTATTTTATCTTTCCGGAGTTCATCTCTAGGCCTGCAAACTCTTATGCAGGTCAGCAGAACCCTCTTAGCGATTATTTTAACTAGCCATTCTTCCCTTTCGTAACCGACTGCCTTCCATTTGTTGTCTTCAATAAACTCTAGATTAGTTGAGATCGTGGTTCCTTTTCGATTATTCATTTGTTGAACTGTCAGATAGTATTCCACCGCGTCATTTTACTATTGTTCCACTAGTTGGTGTGAAGCGTGTCCGTTGAACTTCGTGATGCTTGTTTATCCCAACCCTTGTAGGTCGTTACACGAGTTGTTGGTCAACTAGCTACCCTGGCCTTTCTAGGCCTATGCCAAACCCTGGATTGCCTATAGTAGATTTCTAAAAAACTAAAATATATTTAGGGGCCACTGATTTCGGGGTAAAACCAGCGCTTTTACCTGTAATTGAATATCCTTAGTTGACTTGAGCAACATTGTAGTTTTGTTGGGCTGAAATTGAGACGGGCAAAGGGAACTATTAGGGTGTCACGAACCTACCCAGTCAACGGTACCTTTTTGCTACTCAATTCTTTTATTTCCTTTTTCAGGGCCACGTTCAACGCCCACAAACAACCAGAACAACCACCAGGGTCCCGCTAATGACCAATTTGTCTAATGTCTCCCCTCGTTTATGCAGCCGGCTGCGTTCCCCCCTTTCGTAATCTCATTGTTAGGATTTAAACTACTCTTATCCGTTTTCTCCCCCCGTTTCCGTACCCCTTTATTATCTAACCCGTTATTATAATAGTATCCCATTCAGACTATATTCTTCTAATGTTTGATGTGTGGCGTCTGCATGCCGATCACTGACGTACTAATACTCAGTCCCCCGTAGGTCGTCACATATTTGGTGGCAGCGTTTCTTGATTTTTCTCCCACTTTTTTTTTCGGACTTCATTATTCCCGTTCGGTACTACATTTCATCCGCACTTTTCTATACGTCCGTACCTACTAGACCGCATCCCCCACCATGCCGAATACCCGATCCACCTCCGATGCCCACTCCTCTAGCATCGACCAGCTAACCGCCGCCTTAGGCAACCTTCTCACACGCACATCTCCAGTGGCCCTGGATTCCCCTAAACCCCCAATATACGAGGTCGGCGACAGCTTCTCGGACTGGCGAGTTCAGGCCGAACGCTACCTGGTGCATTTACCGGCCGACCAACGAATGGCCCATATTACGGGTCTATTAGGTCCAACCGCCAAAAGACGCCTAAATTATCTGTGCGTCTCACCCCCTACAACCATCAGCAACCTATGGGCATCGCTGGAAAGCCTTTTCGGTGCCCAGGAACCCCTTATCGCCCTCCACAACCAATTCTGCCTCCGCACACAACTGCCCGGTGAAAATGCGGACTGCTACCTAGACGCCCTCTTCAGTCTCGGTAGCAGGGTCTTCCCAGACTCCCAAGTCTCTGACCAGGTCTTCTTACGATTCGTGGGCGGTCTCCGTTCAGAAGACATCAAACGGGAGTTTCGCATCCGACCCCCTGCAAACCTTCTCACAGCCCTACAAACGACAAGGATATTCGAGTCCGCCCCACCACAACAAGAACCTCGCCGTGCTCCTAGCAGTCCCCAGGGGCAACTCAGACTATCCGATCGAAGACCGTCTTTCCCTCGTGCGACCAACAACACGAACGACTGCTGGTACTGCCAGCAATTCAAGGATCGTGCTCGCAAGTGCGGTCACAACAACCCTGCCGGTAAGACCCCTCCCACTATCTTGCCCTCTCTTTCTTCCTCGCTACCCACAGATCTCCCGCTGACAGTCACTGGCACACTTGATGGAACCCCCGCCACCATACTTATTGACACTGGCGCCATCCGGTCTGTGTTGCGGTCTCCCCATATTCCCATTACACACTCCCCTCCTTCAGACATTCAGTTAGTCACAGCTGATGGTTCACCCCTGCGTTGCACTGGCACACGGCAAGTATCCATTGTCCTCCCCATCTGCACTGCCGTACATCCCATGCTAGTCTCCCCGGACATTAGAGTTGACGCCATTGTCGGGTTAGACTTTCTCCGCGCCCACCAGCTTATCATCGACCCCAACAACCCGGCCGCAGTTCTGCTTTCCAGATCAGCCATCTCCAACATCTCCGTGGATGTCAGTACGCTAGACACTACCCCACCAAACGAACCGACGTCCATTGACGATCTGTTGACCCGTCAAGAAATCCCCGTCACCTACCTCCGTCGCCTAAAGGATACCCTTCTCCCATTCCAGAGCGTGTTCACCTGGGCTGGACAACCGATCGGGCGCACTGGACTGGTTCAGCATGCCATAAACACTGGTACCGCCGCACCACAACGACAACCCGCTCGCCGAATTCCCATCCATTACCAAACGGAGCTTAACAGCATAATTTCAGACCTCCTTGCGCAGGGTATAATTGAACCCTCCAACTCCCCATGGGCTGCCCCGGTTACGCTTGTTAAGAAAAAGGACGGACACCTACGGCTATGCCTCGACTATCGCCAGTTGAACAAAGTCACCGTGCGCGACTCGTTTCCGATCCCGCGTATTGATGACACTATCGACGCATTAGTCGGTGCGTCTTGGTTCGCCAGCCTCGACCTCTCTCATAGTTACTGGCAGATAGAGGTCCGACCGGAGCACCGTCACAAGACGGCGTTCATCCTCCCCACCGGGCTCTACCAATTTAACACTCTGCCCATGGGTCTTGCGAATGCCACAGCCACGTGTCAAAGGTTGATGCAGCTCGTCCTGAGGAACCTATTACCACAGTCCTGTCTCGTCTATTTGGATGACATTATTATCCACGGCAAGTCCGTCAGCCACCTCCTCCAAAACTTGAGCCTAGTACTCCAAGAGTTACAGACAGCAGGACTTACGATCAACCCCAAGAAGTGCCATTTCCTACAACGACAAGTGAGCTACCTTGGACACGTAGTAGACGAAACTGGCATCACCCCTAATCCGGAGAAAATTCGGCAGGTACTCGACTGGCCGACACCACAATCACAAACGGATGTACGGTCGTTCTTGGGATTGGCTTCCTACTACCGTCGTTTCATTTACGGTTTCGCGAATATCGCCCTTCCGCTACATCGCTTAACGGAAAAGGGTCGTTCTTTTGTGTGGACGGCAGAATGTACACAAGCCTTTTTAACCCTCAAAAACGCCCTAACTTCCGCCCCCATCCTTGCGCTCCCAGATGGTGACGTGCAAAGCCCACCCTTCATCCTCGATACTGACGCCAGCGGATTTGCTATTGGCGCAGTGCTCAGCCAGATCGCTGCGGATGGACATGAGCACGTAATAGCGTACGCCAGTCAATGTTTGGACAAGGTGCAACGGCACTACAGTACCACACGGCGGGAAATGCTATCCCTCGTCACCTTTGTCAAAATTTCCGACACTTGCTGCTCGCTAAACACTTCATCGTCCGCACCGACCACCAAGCCCTCAAATGGCTCCGGAATTTTAAGGATGCAGAAGGACAAGTCGCCAGATGGCGGGAGCTACTTGAAGAATTTGACTTTGAAGTTCAATATCGCCCTGGGAAACGTCACAGTAACGCCGACACTCTCTCCCGTCCACCACTCCCCCCGACGAGGACACCGAACGACGCCTTTCCTGTGGCAGCTATCCAAATATCACAGGCAGCCCAGGAGCAATGGGCTCAAATGCAAGCGTCCGATCCCAATGTATCCCTCNCCCCCGTTTCCGTACCCCTTTATTATCTAACCCGTTATTATAATAGTATCCCATTCAGACTATATTCTTCTAATGTTTGATGTGTGGCGTCTGCATGCCGATCACTGACGTACTAATACTCAGTCCCCCGTAGGTCGTCACAAGGGTTTAGCGGCCGGTGCGAGAAGGGTGAGCGGTTTGGGTGCGTGAGCGGCTCTGAATATGTTGAGTGAGCCCGTATATGCCACAAATCACGTACATCCAAATATGGTAGAATAAGAATCAAATGTGTATGAACGTTACATTAACGGCATTCAATTAGTGTTATCAGTAAATAACAGTTTACAATATATTCCTATAGGAATACGTAAAGACGCCGCACTACAGGCTGGCCGGTATTTAGAAAAATGTTCCAATTAACCAGCAAGATGACTGGCAGGGAGTGTAGCGCCGGCGGCAGCCATAGGAGAAGATCGCGCTATATCTGCCTACCTATTCACCTATATAGGTGAATAGGTAGGCAGATACCTAGATATCTATAGATGTATCTCCCTTAAGGGAGATAGATGCCCGCCTCTGCAAAGGGGAGTCAAGGAAGCCGACCGTCAACAGCGCAAAAGGTCACACCGACCTCGTCCTTGCTCGAAGTGTCGTTCTCAACAATCGAAATAAAACCCTTGTTTGGGTTGTGCGTTACAATCTGGTGACGGCCTACATGGACCCTGGTAAAAGGGTGTCGGGGGCGTCTGCGTACAAACACATTGACTAGCTTTGATAGTGAAATAGAAGGTGAAAGTAGTGTTTGAGCCAGACACGGTAGGACGATGAGAAGAAATAATGAGGATGACGGGGAAACGCTGCTGGCAGGGAGTTGGATTGCAAAAAGGGACTCCCGAAGAAATCCCCAGCTTCTAACACATTACGCAAAGAGAGCAGTGTTACGAACGCCACGTCTAGTAGGTCGCGTTTCCATCACCTGACCGCAATCGAACCTTTCCTACTGCAAGTTATTTTTTTCCCTTACTCGTCTAAGCCTCGCTGTGTTCAAGATGTCATCCAATTGTACATCTGGTCCATATTCGTATTATTAATATTGAATCTTCATGAATGGTGTGTGACGTACGTTCCTCTCCGTATCCGATTCTCCTAGTCGCTAACCTTTCCGATCAGCATTCGACTTAGCGAGCTTTTATTTTAGCACTCGGATCTATCTCTATAGAAGCGGTCATAATATTATTTAGAAAACCGTGTCCCCCGAAACCTGGTTGAAAAATACCATTACTACGTCCTTTTATAATTTCACTCCTATCCTCTTAACAGTAGTCGTGTTTGCGACTGAAATGTCTATTAAGCGGAAGAATTGTATCTTGCATCTGGCAGTGTAGCTCCTCAACCTACATTTATTTTTCTGGCTGTCTGTCTTGACCATGCTATGTGTTTCCATTGCAAAAATCTGACCTGTTTTGTTGAAGTAAGTGTGGGAAAGTCGTGCGATTAAAATTTTTACCGCATTTTAGATCATACTGATCTCTTAAGTTTTAATTCGACTGAGACACACGAGATTGCCCGATAGGACCCCCAGTTCATCCGCTATCTACTTCCTTGGCACTTTTCCAGCCAGAACAGTAAGCCCTACTAAAGACTGTCTCCGTAAGACCACTGTTAAGGACCGATGACTGCGTTTTACACGGTGACTGTATTCATATACATCAACACACTGCTTGCATTATAATCTACGATAAGGGAAGTTTAGCTTACCTATCTGCTGGTTAATGCTAACCCTCATTTTATGCAACAATATCTCTGTTTACTTTCAGATCTCGCGAGCGAAATGGTAGAAGAGGACAGTCCGAAGATTGACTACGACAGTCTACCACTGACTCCGACGTGTCTGGTACCTTATGGGCATCAGATTGGAGGTCATGGTACCGGACATTCGAGCGATTCTAAGGACTATCAGCGTATGTTTCTTTGCGCTGTACGTAAGCTAATATGCCATGATTTTCTGCAATAAATCAAAACCATGCTCCACCCCCTCACAATAACAGAGATGTCTGCAATTCTCAAGTTATTTACTTACATTGTCGTCCAGAAGTAGACAATTTATCGACTGTGAATAAATAGCGACAATCTCGGATTTGCTAACCGACCATTTCTTTCGACCAATCATTGTTCTGTAACGTGTACGTCCATATCCGATTTAGCAGGAGGATGCAGATGGCCTTCGCAGAAGGTATTTATTCTGTTCAGGGCATCAATCTGCGTGTTAAATCGTACCTGAGAGGGTATATCGTCGCGGTCTCAAATGGCTCGGCAGCCCCCTTTACTCGCCTACAAGCTTTAATTTAGAAACGCGTGCTTTACTGTGGTGACGTGAGAGCGTTGATTTCGGTGCTGTAGTTCCTCTGATTTGCACAATCGCTTTTCGCATATGCATGCCAACCTCTTTTCTTGCATCCGTTTCCAACGGAATTCACTTCCGCTGCGCTACTCCCAATTTGACTGAAGCTTGTCCTTCGCTTTCTTAACCTCAGCTCCATCCCATTCTCGTTTGTAGTATTGCTACACCCTGCGACCAATACTATATTCAAGCCCCTACAGAAGGGATCGAGGGGACTGAAAGAGGTCGACTTCTATCTTCGCGCTTTCGCGCCGGACGCCCCTCCTTCGCTAGTTAATCTACGACCGTTCCTCCCAGCCTTTCACGGTTTGTATCGGTCAAGCGCTGGAGGTGTGTATCTATTTTGAGTCAAATTTGATTGGCAAACCCCATGAAAGTAGCTTTTGACCTTAGTTCTAACATAAGTGACAGTTAATTTTTCAATACGCACTATATGAAATAGGAAAACTTGTATAGCCGGAATAATTATCTCCGGGAGACGTCCAACTGCCAACCTCCCGAACTTTGCGTTGCCTAACCACAAGGGCAGGCACCTCGACTGTATTTCAGTTGTGGTGCATTCGTTATTAATTTCGGTAGGTCTGCAATTCGACCCCATCCGCCGACAGCTTTTCCGGCCTCGAAGGTCTTTTCTTATCGCCTGTGCCAAACAAACATTTACGGATAACATGCCTACTCGTGTGTATTAAGTAGCCCATTTATTGAAGGTTTAATTTCATTGGGCTCGGTCGCGATGCGATCCCCTCGCCTCCGAATATTTATTTTAGCGGTAAACCTAAAAAACGGAGGAGATGCTGGCAACCGCCGCTTCAGACTTATTGATGTCACCTTTGGCCAATCGTACCCCCGATCAACACACGGGAGCTCATGTACGGCGCTCATGGTTCACAGGCGAAATCAAACCCTACTATAATAGCCGAAGCTCCAGCTGTGTTTTCCATCAGTCTGTCACCACTCGAGTAAAGCGGACGGATATTAATCCCACCATGGCTTAGACAACA
Organism: Spirometra erinaceieuropaei; assembly: GCA_902702965.1. Lineage (NCBI taxonomy): Eukaryota > Metazoa > Platyhelminthes > Cestoda > Diphyllobothriidea > Diphyllobothriidae > Spirometra > Spirometra erinaceieuropaei. Next base: position 86,485 of record CACRXP010000580.1, read on the forward strand.
CTGATTGGCCTTTTCAGAGCGTTGCGATCTGTCAGAAAAAAAATCGCAACTTGAGAGGCATACATAAATGCCGCGGATAAAATAAAGCCAGTTAGTTCTCTAGGAGAGGAGGTTGAGAAGGAGTTGCTTTCGAAATGAATGATAAACCTGATGCGCATGCCCCTTGCAGCAGCAACAACCTTTATAGGCAGTGCGAAGAAGAGGACACTTTAGTAGTACCGAGGAGCGCGGTGTCATCCTGCCTCCAATGCTTCAGAAGAATGAGCACACCAGTTCGGGGAGATCAGCTTTGTTCACTTACTTTGGGGAGGCATTTTTTGCCTCTGCCGTCGCAACCTTGCCGTTGCAGGCTTGTCGGCGACCCTGCCAAGTCTAGCGAACGTCTGGGCCAAAACGAAGGGCCCTTCTTGCAAATTGCGAGTGAGATTCACTTAACCAGCCACTGTGATCAGTGTCTACAAGCTGCAAACCTGGCAGCGGCTGGCCAGAATTGCGTCTATTTCGGTCGATGCTTACTCGCCGCGTCTATTGTTGCAGTCTGAGTGGTTAGGCGCTCTACTTTCTTCTCCGTACAAAAGAGCTTGTGAATCAGTTACATGTATAGCTGACGTCAATAAATCTGCCCTACTTGCTGAAGGAAACACGGGAGGATCCCGTGTGACTCAGCTGGTGGAGCGTTGGCCTGTGACCGCGGGGTTGGCTGACTGACGATGACTGACAAGTCAGAAACGGCAATCACAGTCTCTCTCTCTCCTTCTCTCGCCTTGCTGGCAATACCTCCAGGGTTGTTTTAGTACATTCCGTCAGGCGATGTTTAAATGCGTCACTTTTTTCGTCCTAATCCCATTTTATCGGGCACACCGCTGGAGACGCCAGAAGTGGTAAACTGCAGGTCTTCCTATGGTCTCTTTTCACCTTCCCTCGGATGTTTGTTTCGCGGTTTCATTATTTTTAGAGTTGCGAAAATTCCCATAGCTGTAGCCAAAAGATGAGGTGACGAGCATACGTAGCTTTCGATAAATTCTCATCGGGCCAGTACAGTTATATGGGAACGGGGTAGAAGTAAAACATGTCAGCGATGAGATAAATCGATAAAGGTCCTCCTTAAAACACAGGCGGAGTGTGGGAATGAGAGGGAGGGGAGGGGTGTTATAGCAGTCACTGTCAGGGGCGGGGTGAGAGCGGAAGGGCGTGGAGAGTTGCAGCGTTAATCGTCCTTCGACCACTGTAGGCGCGGAGCCTGAACGTGGTTCTTCTGTGTGCATAAGATTGGCTTTCGTAGCCTAGTGGCGGCCGCTTCTGCTGTCGCTGACAGGCGCTGACCTAGTAGCTTAGGGTAGCTCGATGAGACCTTATAAATCACGCGAAAGGCTTCGTTGGGGTCCACACGATGTCCGGAATCGACAACATGCGCGAGATTGGCACTGCTTATGCTCCTCGTTTCGCCTTTTCCCAACCATGGCGGGAGGTGTTCCCGAATTCTCTTGGATAAGCGCCGACTCGTGCGACCACTATAACCTGCTCCACAGGAGCAAGTGAAGGAATATATGCACATTGAGGTGGTCTGCGGTGGCAACTTATCCTTACCTTCTCCGCGTAAAATAGGGTTAGTAGAGAAGGATATTTAAGCCCTTGCGACTGGGAAGGTTCGCGAGACAGCTTGATCATAGCGCCTCCTTAGGAGTTCACTCGCAGCGTCCCCTTGAAAAGGGACTTTGAGGATCAAAGTTTTCTTTTCGGCGCACATTATTTTTGACGCTGTAAACACAATACTCCCTTTCCACATGTTGCTGCGCTGTCAAGTCGAAAAACACTGTTTACTGGCTGCGAATCAGGAATATTAGGCAGACCAATTGATAAATTGAGGGCGCCAACAGCGGTAGCCCTTGGGAGTCGAAGATGACCCTTGTCACTGCGTGTGTTTGTGATTTACTTCACGATCCTTAGTTGTAGCTACTAGTAGGCGTATTACAACTTGACCGTTGTCGTTGCTATCGCTGTTGGGAGTAGTGCGTGCTGGCCTAGGACTCCGAACGCCATAAGGATAGGCAAACCAGCATGGCCCCTTCGTCGTTAGATGTATAGTGCGTGACCGATCTTATGAAATGTTGGACAAAATTCTGGAATGCGTTTCCGATGAGGAAGGATTACTTAAGTAGGGTTATTATGCCGATTATCATGCAGCATAACCCTATAAAATTTCGGACTCGCCAGGATGTCGGCTTTTGAGTGCACTTCTTTTTGGCCCCTGCAGAAGCCACACTCGGCAGAAAGTGACTACTTAAGTAGTATGCAGTTTTCCTATTGATTTGCGATAGTCATAAATTCAAATATATTTTGTGGAAAACATGCACAAAAATGTGCTTTCTTTTGCTCATTTGGTAGGAACTCACATTGTATTTATATTTTATGCCCGAAGAAAGTGCTTATTTAGGTTTTAAAAAAGTTTTTAATGATGAGATTTTTAAGACCGCGCGATGCCCATGCATAGAAGACCGCACATGTCCGTTTACTAATGCTTCTCATGAAATGTACAACACAGTCCGGATCCATCGTAAATTTCATGAATTCTATGTGATATCTTCTTAAAGGCGTAGAGGAGTGTATGATTTTCCTTACGCGGAAAGCATGCACCTTGTCGACTGAAATTGCTAAACGCTGATGCAATGGCAGATCAGGCTGAAGATTATTCGGGAATTTGGAAACTTTTTTAAAACCTAAATATATACTTTCTTCGGACATAAATATAAAGACAATGTGATTTCCTACCAAATGAGCAAAAGAAAGCACATGTTTGTGCACGTTTTCTATAAAATATATTTGAATTTATATGATTATCGAAAATTAATAGGAACAATGAATGCTACTTAAATAGTCATTGGGGTCGAAAATGACCTTTGTCACTGCGTGTGTTTGTGATTTACTTCACGAGCCTTAGTTGTAGCTGCTAGTAGGCGTCTTACAGCTTGACCGTTGTCGTTGATATCGCCGTTGGGAGTAAACAATAGGAGTGAGTAGTGTGTGTTGACCCAGGGTTCCGAACGCCACAAGGATAAGCAAACTAGCATGCCCCCTGCGTCGTTAGATGTAGTACGTCGAGTCGCGGTCGCGTAGCTCACCCCCGGGGTTGGAGCGTTGTGAGCAATGTTGCTGGACTTCGTGTGAATGTTGTTGTTGTTGTTGTTGTTGTTGTTGTTGTTGTTGTTGTTGCTGCTGCTGCTACTGCTGCTGCTGCTGCTGCTGCTGCTGGTAAAGTTGTCGTTCGTGGCGGTTGAACTGTTGTCGAATTTTGATGTTTCCTGAAATTAAGCAGGAGACTTCATCCGATTGGCAACGACCATGGGTCCTGTGTGTGTCGATCAGTTCATGTGTTGCCATGTCTGGCATCCTTGTTCGTTGCGTCCAGGGGGCATCAGGCGAGCAGTTCCAGGCGCAGTCACTCGACCGACTTCAACTCGGACGCACACACGTCCACAGACTCGCAGCTGCCCATGCGCCACCTGATCATACCACGCCCTGGAAACACACCAAGAGTTACGTGAACAGCACCAGTTGGACACCTCTTCAACTTGCCCCATAAACCTGCAAAAGCAGCTGCCACCACAGTCTCAAGCCAACACTAGTCCTGGCTTCGCGGCGGCCGCTGCCACCCGAGAGGGCATCCCCATACACAGTATAGCTCTCATTCTCGCAACTTCTGTTTTTTTCTTACAACTCGGAATTTTTCCTGATGATTGCAACGCTCTGCGTACACTTATTTGCTAAACGTGCCCACTGTTTTGCCAATGTTGGTGGTCAGCTCGGAGTTCTGCATGTCCGATTACTCTACAGTGGCAATGCGTGCCCAGTCAGTCGTCCTTGACGACTTCGGTACGCGTCTAAAAGTTCCCGGCAAGCGTCTATTGCCATAGCAGAGAGTATTAGGCTGAAGAGTGTTACAAATGGTCCCTTACTTAACCCCACCCCGCTCGCCACAGCGAAAGAATCCGAGGTCGATCCGCTGTTGAGAACGTGGGCCTGCATGCAAGCACTTTTCTGGACACCCAGAATCCATTTGGAGACCTTTGTCAGATCAACGTACGTGCCGAAGCGGTCAGCCCTGTAGCACTTTGCTTGCAGTTTATTGAACTGTGAGGATGATTTCAATTGTCCTACAACATTTGTGGAATCCACACTTGTGTATCCATCAGAAGTCCGTTTTTCCTGCTTCGAGGCCAGGCAGGGTGAGTGTGACAACTTTTCTGATGGTTTCGCGTTCGCTTGTAGAAGTGGAAAATTTCCTAGCGTCCTTAAAGCCCTGACATATGATTCCACATTTTCTCCGTCCTCAGTAGGGGATCGAGTTCAGCAACAAGTGCACCCTCATGTTGTACCGATCGACTCCTCCCTCTCCACCTTCCCCCCCCCTTCTTCACCAAGTTCAAGGTCATTCTGTTGGTCTGTATGTGCACGTATGTCTACGTGGGCTTAATCTGCACTTCAACCGCCACGTACAGGTGCATGGTTTGCAAGAGGACCATGGCAGAGGCGTGTGATGTCACAAGTGTGGACTTTCTGTGCCTGTCAGATTTCTTTAAAATATTCTTTAGACGGACTGAAGTAGCAGTTCGTAGCATATTTACCGTACGTAACTGGCACACCCTGGGGGGCCGGGAACACCTCGATTTCGCATCTGAGTGAGGTTGAGTAGTCCTGATCGCGGCTGAAAATTGGGAATTCCATGCTCTTTATCCATAAACGCTGGGGAGATCAAACTGTTTTCGAGCTGCATACCTCGCCTGAACACGATACCCTTCGGGATTAACAACTGTCAGTCGGAATACTTCGGAACAGTGCTGCTTCCGAATGGGACAGCGCAAAGACAGCATTTTTTCCATAGTCGCAGGCTTTTCACAATCTTCAGACGGCATCTATGATCGACGCGATATCACCATCGTCACAAAGGTCCTCGTGTACGGGGCACCCGTCCAGTCAGTCCTCTACGGCCATGAATGCTGGAGGTGCTTGTCAACCGTTGCCTGGAAACCATCCTTCGAGGGTGAAATAAACTGACTTGGTTTCGAGGTAGACAGTCCGCACTGGCTGCGACATCGCGGAGACATCTTGGGCCATCGATGAAAGACGGCTTTGGACACGTTCGTCGCCGTCCGCCTCATGATCTAAGCGTTGTTGCCTTCGATCCGACATCGTTGCCCACCTGGAGGTGTCACCAAGACGTCGAAGTTGTGCTTGAGCCTTTTGTATTGGGCCTCCGTCGCTGGAGGAGGGAATGGGTGAGGCTGTTGCAGACCACTCACGACACCATCGAGGTCGACTAAGTCAGACATGATCACAGCGTTACCAAGCGATGCTGATGATGATGACGACGACGATGATGATGGTGCTGGTGATGATGATGATGATGATGATGATGATGATGATGATGATGATGATGATGATGATGATGACAGAGTCAAGAACACCGGAGGCAGGGAGGGCGCGGGTAGATGGTGGACCCGCAGCTTGGCGTTCCACCCTCCCCCCCTGGTCCACAACAAACACTTGACCGGGATTTTGACCAACAACAACACCAGGAAAGATGTGGATGACTGGGCAGCCATGTACCAAGTTCAAGTAGTAAGATCGCAACGACATTTCGACCGTTTTTGCTGACGTAGTCCACCGTGTGCACTATAGCACGGTGCCGAAGGGACCGTAACTTGCGCGGGATTTAGTTTTGTTATAATAGTGGACTTGCGATACATCTACTGCACCCTACCCCCCCACCTAGGTCCCGCGTCAAGACGAAGTCGAGAGGGCACAGGTGGCTGAAGCTGTGCCTAAGCGTGCCAGCTCGGATCCCACGGAGTGGAAGTGCCATAGAGGTCGCATTAAGAAGGAGCCATTGCAGCCTGACTCGTAGACCATCGGTCGGCCGCTCTTCACACTGGGCCGACTGCGAGGTCCACGTTATCCGGCCAGTTCACAACCTCCCAAGCCCCGGCCCTCGGCACACCGTGATAGATTTAAGCCTGTCAGGTTGCATATAGTGAGGAAAATGCGCTAAGGCCTCGATCTTGCTCCCTATTCGCATTCCCAGGCCCCAGTCCCTGTCCGACCCGGTCAGTGGTGTTAGTGACCTCATCTGCGTGTGCCACATATACGACCTGCCCCCCTCCCGAGCACAAGTGTCAGGATTTCGCACAGATGGGGGTATGTGTTTATGGCTCAGTGGTGCAGCTCTGGACTGACCTCGGCTCAAGTCCCAGGCCTTCTCAGCCGGGAGTTGACCGGGTTGGCTGTCTGATGACTGCGAATAAACCAGAAACCGCTATACCAGTCCCTCTTTTGTAGAAAGACTTTCTTGCTTATTTACGGTTTGGCCCTCTGATCGCTCAACTCCTCCCCCTCGTCTGTCTAGTCATCTATCTGGCCCTGGAGGACGTTCTGGCATCCCTGCAGAATCCCAGCGTCTGCGACCTCAAGATGGGCACCGCTGCCTGCCCACCCGACGTGGATGCGGCAAAGATACGCTCCGAAAATGCCAAGTATGCACACCGCGCCACCGTCGGCTTCCTGCTCACCGGAATGAAGGTATGTACAGACCATGGATGCTGGAGGTTTTTTCCTTGTGTGAAATGACGCCCTGCTACCGATCGGCTTGATTTGAAGACAGAGGCGGCTGTTTGACAGTCCTCTTGCTGGTGCCCGCCCGTCGGCTGACATCGGTGGAATCCATATCGGTGACAGAGACGGCGAGGCATCAGTACAACCAGATGCTCTACGAACTGAGCTACATGGTCAGTTAAAAAAGGGTTCATTTAGGTAGTTTGGATGGCAGTCATCCGAGGAAGTGGTATTAAGCTGAGGGCTAACTTAACCTCCGCAGCTTTGAGTTTAATGCCGATTCTGTCTACTCCTGTCAACGGGGGGTTCGTGAACCCTGTCCTTACTCTGGCATCTTTTTTGTGAACTTTTCCCTGCAGGTGTACGACGAGGAAAGGGGTGAACACCTCAGCGTGCCCCGCTACTTTGGCAGGGGTCTTGATCTCGACGCCGTTTATTGTTCCGGTACGTCCACCCTGATCCTGCCTCTTCAACTGTTTACTTCTCTCCTCTCACCCTAAAAGCTCGATCGTCATAAGCGACGACTTCCACGCTCGCCGGCAACGTGCGTGTGAATTAGTTTGTGGTGGGGCAGATTTGCGCATCATCTACCTCTCCCCCCCCTCTCTCTCTCTCTTTCTCTCTCTCGCTCTCTCTCTCTCTCTCTCTCTCTCTCTCTCCTATCTTGCACTAGTGGCAAAACGACGTTGCTGCGAAGATCTTCGCTATTGTCCTTCTAAGGCGATTCCAGGCTGTGTGTGACTCAAGGACGGGGCCCAACCAAGCCGGATTTCGTGCTGGACGTGGATGCGCAGACCAGGTATTCACCCTGAGGCGCATTCTCGCATTTCGCCATAGCTACCAGCAACCGACGGCCGTCTGCTTCGTTAACTTTGCCGCCGCGTTCGATTCCGTTCATCGTGAGTCCCTGTGACGGATAATGGCGCTAGATGGTGTACCGGCAAAAATAATCGCCATGATCAAGGCTTATTATCGCTCCACTATTGCGAGAGTCCTGGTCCGCAACGATCTTACCCAACCGTTCGGCTTTCGGTCTGGTGTCCGACAGGGTTGTATCCTGTCACCCATTCTGTTCAACTATGCTATTGACTGGATCCTCGGGAGGGCCCTACGCGAGGGTGACGGCGTTGAGTTTGCACCCGGACACCGACTGACTGATCTCGACTATGCCGATGATATCGCCTTACTTGCTTTAAGTTTTGGCGATCTGCAGTCTATGGTGTCACGGGTGAACGAGGTCGCTAAATCGGTTGGTTTATCCATAAACGCTGGGAAGACCAAATTGTTTTCAAGCTGCATCCCTGACGTGGAGAGGGTACCCCTGGGGATTGATGGCTGTCAACTTGAACAAGTAGACAGTTTTAAATACCTCGGGGCGAGGCTGCTGCCTAATGGACAAAGTAGGGACGACATTGTCTCCCGAATTGATGCTGCCCGCTGGGTTTTCCCAAAGCTTCGGAAATGCCTATGGATCCGACGTGACCTCTCCATCGCCACTAAGATTCGTGTGTACCGTGCATCTGTCCGGTCTGTCCTTCACACGGTTGTGAATGCTAGGCTGTGCGCGTGGAGGACGAACAAAAACTGGAGGTATTTGACCACCACTGTTTGAGGACCATCCTTCGAGTGAAGTTCACCGACATCGTCTCAAATGAGACAGTCCGCGCTCGCTGCGACAACATTGCAAGGATAACCCAGGCCATCCACGAAAGACGACTGAGGTGGTTTGGGCATGCTCTTCATCGTCCACCTCAGGAGCTCAGTGTTACTGCCCTCGATCCGGCACCGTTTCTCCATTGGAGGCGTCGAAGAGGGGATCAGTTCAAAACCTGGATCGGCACAGTTCGTCAAGAGATGGAGGTGGTTCTTGGACCTTCGGTATTCGGTCTACGTCGTTGGCGAAGGGAATGGGTTGAGCTGTCCAGATCTGCTGCCGCGGATCGTCATGCGTGGAGAGGTACAGTTCGGGACGTCATCGAGGCCGGCTAGATCAGGCATGATCGCAGCCGTATCAAGTACAAGTACGGGGGGTGGCGCGGGCTGGTAGTTAAGCGGTCCCTCTACGCGTGCCACGCACGGCCTCGCCCCCCACAGCATGTAGTAGGCTTCTGTCTAGGCGGATGGGATATCATATGGGTGGGAACGTCTTAGGGGCCGCATTGAGAAGCAGCCATCGCGTCAATTGACAGCCTTCCAGGACACGATTCAAGCGCTGCAGATTTATTATTAGCGAAGAATGCGCTGACTTCTTCTCCGGCCTCAGCCTCACTCTCTCTCTCTTGTTTTCCTCTCATGTATCAGTCCAAGTCTCTCGATCAAATAGTGACGGGATGGTGAGCACTGGTAGGGGAGGGGAGGGGGGACGCATCGATTGCGTCAAGGAACTAACTCCTTCCGCTGTGTCTCTCCGGAATCCCACCAGCAGCCGTACATCGGCGCGTAATACAGGCAGGGCAACGAGTTCGTGGCTCAGTGGTTAGGGCGTTGGACTTCTTACCAACAGGTCGTGATTTTGAGCCTCGGGGACTGCATACTTTGTTATGGCTGGCTGATGATGGCAAACAGGCCAGAATTGGCCATTCCAGCCGGTAAGGTTATTGTGAGCAGCGACTTCCAGGGCTAAACACCCCGTCTATGTGTGCCACACGCGGCCCGACGTAGGAGTTTGGCCGACTGTGGTTGCCTCCCCTCCCTGCTGGAGGCAGGTAATCACCAATTTGAGGTCATTATAGAGAGCGTCTACAAGGTTGTGTGACTCCGGCCGACACTCTTGGCCAGCTTCATCACTGTACCGTCGTGGTTGGGCAGTTGGTTGTTGGGCGGTAAAGGATCCGATCGACGCCACAGACCTTCTTGAGGCCCAACCATTACGCACAGATTATAACCCCCAGGCCGTCCAGAAACTCCGTTAAGCCGTCCCTCTCCGAACGGCGGTTGTGCAGGGCGGATGGGTAGTGAGATTATTTGACAGACTTGAAGGTAGACTTCTCCGGCACACAGTGGGTCGATATTCAAGAAGTCTGCCGTGGGACCGGGGGGGGGGGAGAGGACTCCTGACTAGATCGCAGTTGGTAGTCAGGCCCCGTATTACAGGTGGCGGGAGTTTGTTTACTGGGGATTTTTTGTGGGGCTACATAATCACATCTGACCCATTTGGCTTCCGTTTTACGTTTGAGGTTAGGATTGGGGTACCGGTTAAGGGTGTCCGATTTTCGGGTTAGGGTTATGCCACTAAGGCTTAGGTTTTCGGGTTACGGTTAGGGTTTGAGTTTACGACTAGGTTTCAGTGTTACGGTTAGGTTTTATAGTTAGGTCTATGTATAAGGGCTACGGTTACGTTTACGATTTCGGTAAGGCTTAAGGTTAAGGTCGCCGCCCGCTTCCCCATTCCGGACTCCTAACTGGAATGCGGGCAACATTCGCCATGCCGTACTGACGGTGTGGTCTGTGACCTTTTTGCGGGCGACCGACTTGTCAGACCGGTCTCCAGCCAAACCTACGGGTATCACCGTCTTAACTTTAGTGGTCGGTTTTGAAGTCGAGCCCCGCTGAAGGCCGTTTTACTGTCCGCGACCTGTGGCGGCGCCCCATTCCACGCAGCCACGCAGTGAGGGGGGATCACTGTCGCAGTTCCAGGAGCCGTCTACTGACAGCACTCAGCTTTAGCAACCTACCTCGCAGCTGTTCCGTCAGACCAAAACGTGGCCAAAGTGGTCCATGCACGCGTCAGCCGAACTGTTAATCGATGTCCGGTTTCAAACTCAACGCCGTCACCAGTTATTGTGAGCAGCGACTTCCAGGGCTAAAGAACCCGTCTATGTGTGCCACACCAGGCCCGACGTGATTGCTCTCCGCTGCTGGAAGCAGGTGATCACTAATTTGAGGTCATTATCGAGAGCGCCTACAAGATTGTGTGACTCCGACCGGCGTTCTTGGCCAGCTTCATCACCATACCGTCGTCATAGCCTGTTATTGCGGGCAGTAAATGATCCTATCGACGCAACAGGCCTTCGTGGGGTCCAACCACTGCGCACAGATTATAACCCTCAGACCATCCAGAAACTCGTTAAGCCGTGGCTCGCCGAACGCAGTGAGATTATTTGACAGACTTGAAGGCAGACTTCTTCGGCACACAGTGGGTCGATATTCAAAGAGTCTGCCGCGGGACCGGGGGGGACTCCTAACTGGAACACGGGCAGCATTCGCCATGCCGTACTGACGGCGTGGCCCGTGACCTTTTTACGGACGACTTGCCAGACCGGCCTCCAGCCAAACCTACGGGTATCACCGTCTTAGCTCCAGTGGTCGGTTTTGAAATCGAGCCTCGCTGAAGGCCGTTTTACTGTCCGCGACCTGTGAGGGCGCCCGATTGCACGCAGCCAGGCAGGTCAGTCTTCTGGGAGGGGGGGGGTCACCGTCGCAGTTCCAGGAGCCGTCTACTGACAACACTCAGCTTTAGCAACCTACCTCGCAGCTGTTCCGTCAGACCAAAACGTGGCCAAAATGGCCCATGCACGCGTCAGCCGAGCTGTGCGCTGAGGCTGGAGGCTCATGTCTGCCGGCGCGTTCAGTTCCATCATCCACCGGCAGACAGGCGCCGGGGCATTCCTCACTGCTAACAAATCTGACGCTCCCTAAACCTGTCGCAACACGCGCTATCCGCCGTCGTGGCCTGAAGGGCGGTCAACTGACGGGTCAAATTGCCGTAGCTCCTTTTTGATACGAGCCCGTTAGACGGTGGCCTCAAGCCACACCAGTTCACTGCACCCAATCCCGGCTGGGCTTGTTGCGTCTAAAGCAGAGGATGTACTCAGGAGCGCCATAATAATCACGGTTCAATCCAATTATTGGAGGATAAGGGGAAGGTCACCAGTAGACGTCGTGTATTTTGCTTGTTGGCGACCGGCTTAGCGCCTCTGTCCGCTAGGGTGATGCAGGCGTCAGTGAATAAACGTCACGTGCGAGTCAGTCAGTGTCAGCTGATTGGGTGGTAGCCGAGTTTTTGGCCGCCTGTGATTGGCTGTCCCAGAGACTGCAGTCGTGTCCGACAGCTCGAGAACTGTGATCACATGACTTCTAGAGCGCCAAAGGCGGAAGGCGTATGCGCGCTTGAAGCACCCTGCAGACTTGGTTCGGAGAGGCCACTGGAGACGGTGGGGAGATCGGCCGATTCGGCGCTTATTTTTGTCATTAATAGTCGTGGTTCTTGGGTTTACCACCTGACGGGGTCAGCAAAACCTGCTTCCTAATATAGTCCTTACGGAACTCATTTGTGCGAGGTGCCACACCCCCTTCTTTCCTTCCTTCGAGGCTTGGACGAGATCGTATCTGACGCTCGCATAGTGCCCACGCCCACCCCTGGCCTTCTCGGTTTTGTTTTGCTAGTGCGTATGAGGTAGATGCGTCACAAGTCGCTCCAACCCTCCTCTGGAACAGTCGAGAAGTGTATTGCTTGCCAATAGAAGCGAAAAGACGAGTCCCAGGAAGCAGCCTTGAAGAAGAAGAAGACACGATCGCCGGGACAAGAGCTTTATTAGCCTGACGTTTCGGATTCCTGCTCGAATCCATCATCAGAGACATAAGCAGATAAGGGTGGTTCATGCACATGTGGCTGCAGTATTTATAGGATGCCGTAGCCATGCCACCGCATACCTATGAATGTTCACGGCTCCCTCCCCTTCATTAGGGATCGTTGCACGTGGCGTGATGGTCGATATTCGCGTCGTTAATTGCTGCGATTTCATCACGTGCGTTGGATGTTGGTGTGATGATTGCTCGACCATCTGACGCGCTGACCCGGGTGTTGGGAAGAGTGTTCATCAGGGCGCTCCCCGCGTGGCCAATTTCTCCGCCTAGACGAAGTCTCAGCACGCTGTATTGAATGGGAAGATCATTGCACTTGTTAATAGACTGGGGGCCAGTGAACCATGACTCAAGCAGCTCCCGGCTCACGAGGTTGTCACCTTTTGCGAGAATTTCGGCCTCGTCAAATTTGAATGTGTGGCCGGAACCCGTCGAATGAGCCGCAACTTGAGAGCTGGCGTCATTTCTCCGCACTGCTGCAGCGTGTTCGGCCATTCGCGTTCGGAGCTGTCTTCCGGTTTCTCCGACGTAGTTGCTTTGTCCGCAACTGCACCAGATCCGTATGCGGTGGCATGGCTACGGCATCCTATAAATACTGCAGCCACATGTGCATGAACCACCCTTATCTGCTTATGTCTCTGATGATGGATTCGAGCAGGAATCCGAAACGTCAGGCTAATAAAGCTCTTGTCCCGGCGATCGTGTCTTCTTCTTCTTCAAGTGTATTGCTTGTTGTGGAGAAACCATCGGACATTGTTGTATTTCTTTAAACTAGCGAAATTCCTATGTTTGCCCTTTTTGTAGAAGACGGACCGGTAAGGTACTGTTTTCAATCATTCATAAACAGGACACTGCCATCGCACATATGTACAGTGAGCGACCGATCTCATGAAATGTTGGCTGAAATTCTGAAATGCGTTTTCGATCAAGAAGGATTACTTAGGCGCAGTTATAATGCTGAGTATATTGCGGCATAATCCTTTAATATTTCGGACTGGGCAGGATGTCAGCTCTTTAATGCACTGCTTTTAAATCTGCCGTAGAAACCGTGTTTGATAAGAAATGACTACTTAAGTAGCATACATTTTTCCCATTGATTTTCGATAGTCTTGCAAATTCAGATATATTTTATAGAAACCACGAACAAAAAAACGCATTCTTTGAGTCCTTTGATAGAGAATCACGTCATCTTCATACTTTATGCTTGAAGGAGGGGTATAATTAGGTTTTGAAAAAGTTTCTAATTATGAGATTTTTCAAGACCGTGCAATGTCCATTCATACAACATCGTACCTGTCTCTTTACCACTTCTCCTCATGAAATGTAGAACATGGTCCGCATCCATTGCAAAATATTATGGAACCTTTATAGTATCCTTTTAAAGGCATAGAAGAGTATGTGATTTTATTTAGGGGGAAACACATGCACCTTGTACGCTGAAATTACTAAACGCTAATGCAACGGCTGATCAGGCTCCAAAGTATTCAGGAATTAAAAAAACTTTTTTAAAACCTAATGATACTCCTTTTTCGAGTATAAAATATGAAGACGATATAATTCTCTATCTAACGACTGAAGGAAAGCATAGTTTTATTCGGGGTTTCTATAAAATATGTTCGAATTTCCAAGACCATCGAAAATCATTGTTAAAAGTGCCTGCTACTTAAGTAGTCGTTTTTTACCGACTACAGTTTCCACAGAAGAGTAAAATGTGGAGCATTCAAAAGCTGAAATTTTGCCCAGTCTAAAATATATTAGGACTATATCCAATGAGAATGAATGTTTCAACCCAACCGGAGTAAACCTTCCCAATCGAAACACATTTCGGAATTTCTGCCAACATTTCATGAGATCGGTCACTCACAGTATAAGTGACCGTCTAGGCCAATTGAAGGGACACGTGTCGCCCTTCTATTCAACAGATCTGAAAACGTTTCCTATGGCAGTATCAGCAAACCATGACCCTCGCAGACTGAAATGCGCTGACCACTTAAGTAGAATGCATTTTTTTCCGTTGATTTCCGATGGTCTTTAAAATTCAGATATATTTCATCGAAACCACGAACAAAAATATGCTTTCTTACAGTCATCTGATAGAGAATCACGTCTTCTTTATATTTTATACTCAAGGAAGGAGTATAATTAGGTTTTACAAAGTTTTCCAATTCCCGAATAATTTGGAGCCTGGTCAGTCTTAGTGATTCCAGTCTGCCGGGTGCATGCGTTCCACACAAAGAAAATCACGTATTCTTCTATGCGCTTAACAAGATACCATATAGAGTCCATAAGATTTTGCAGTGGATGCGGACCATGTACATTTCATGAAGAGCAGTGGGAAAAGGACAGGTACGATGCTATATGAATGGACATTACACAGTCTTAAAAAATTTCATAATTAGGAACTTTTTTGAAACCTATTTATACTCCTTCTTCGAGTATAAAATACAACAATGACGTGATCCTATCAATTGACTGAAAGAAAGCATATTTTTGTTCGTGGTTTCTATGAAATATATCTGAATTTGCAAGACTATTGAAAAGCAATGGGGAAAATGCATGTCACTTAAGTAGTCATTTTTGGCCGAGTACGGTTCCTACAGGAGATTGAAAAGCAGTGCATTCGAAAGCTGACATCTTGCCGAGTCCGAACTATCATAGGATTATGCCACAAGATAATCAGTATTACAACTGCGCCTAAGTAATCCTTCTCGATCGAAAACGCATTTCTGAATTTTAGCCAACACTTCATGAGATTGGTCACGCACGGTAGGTCGGTTGCTTGGGCTGATAAGGTATGCCCTGAGAGCTGGGAAACATGGACTGAAGTCTCTAATGACTTGCGATTCCTTTTATGGATAACCAAAGTGCTAGGTTGGTACGCGGCCACGCCATGAAGTTCTGCTACTGGCGCAAAAGCTCACCTACAGTTTTCAGACGCAAAAGCCCATCTGCAGTGAATGACCGATCTCGTGAAATGTTAACCGAAAATCTGACATGAGTCTTCGATTAGGAAGGATTACCTAGGTGGGGTTGTAATATTGACTGCCATGCCACATGATCCTATGATATTTCGGACACGCTAGACTGTTGGCTTTTTAATACACTTCTTTCCGACCTCCTGTAAAAACTGTACTCCTTAGAGAATAACTACTTAAGCGGTATGTACTTTCACGTTGATTTTCGACGGATTTATTAATTCAAGCATATTTAATGAAAAAATGCAGAAAAAATATGCTTTCTTTTACTCATTTGGTAGCAAATTCCGTTTTAACAAAGTTTATCAACCCCCGAATAATGTTTAACTCGATCTGCCGTTGCATTTCCGCTGAGGGTTTACAGTCCACATTCATTCATACCGTTAAGAAAATATCTTTTTGAGCTCATAAAATATCATGGCGGGTGGGGACTATGCTGCGGCCATTATTAAACAAGTGGTCAAATGGACGTTGTACGGTTTTGGAAAATCTCATAATTAGAGGCTTTTTAAAACCAAAAGCTGCCCCCTTCTTTGAGTACGAAATTCGAAGGAGACGTAATTTGCCACCAAATAAGCACAAGAAAGACTATTTTTGCGCGCGTCTCCTGCACAATATTTTCAGATGTGTAAGGATGTCGAAAATCGGCAGAGAGAAGGCATACTACTTAAGTTGCCATTACCCCCACCTCTCTCCCGGTGTTTTAAGACAAACCTTAATCGATTTCTCTTATCAGTAACACGTTTTTGATTCTAACCCGTACTGGCCCGAGGAGAATTCATCGAAAGCTACGTATGCTCGCCACCTCGACTTCTGATTACTGCTATAGGAATTTTCGCAACTCTAGAACAGTCTGTTGTTTTTTTTATTGGGTGCGGTTCTTGAAGGTGGCCGGAAAGAGGTGCGTTCAAAAATTAGTACTCTGGCTCGTCTGAAACATCACGGGATTATGCCACAAGGTAATCAGTACTACGCCGAGGCAATCCTTCCTAATCGATGTCACAATGCCGAATTTCGACTAACGTTTCATGACTGTAACACGCGACTACCGTTACAGTAGGTGGGCTAACTCATGAAATGTCAACCGAAATTCCGAAATGCGCCTTCGTTTTGAGAAGATTAATTAAGTAGGATTGTAAAACTAACCCGTCTGCAGTATAATTCTATAATAATTCAGTTACCTCAGGATGCCGGCTTTCGAAAGAATTTCCTTCCAGCTGCATGCATAAACTATACTCTGTAAAAATGACTACTTAAGTAGCCTGCATTTTTTCTTTAATTGTCGATGCCCCTAAAAGTCCAATTATATTTCATAGAAAAAATACATAAAAATATTCATTTCCGCTCATTCGGCAGAAAATTACGCCATCTTCCAATTAGATACTTGAAGGAAGGGTATTATTCGGTTCTCAAAAACTTATCCAATTCTCGAATAATTTTGAGTCCGTTCTGCCCTTCACGCTTGCATTCACGGTTTCAAAACTACAAGCCGTGTATTTTCCGCGTACGGAAAACTACACAGTTCTCTACGGTATTCAGAGGAGACCATATGGGATTCATAAGATTTAGCATTTGATTGGATCCCTGTCGTTAAGTTTACAAACCACGTTGGTAAATGCAGAGACATGACGTTTTATGAATGGCCATTTCACGGTACTAAAGTCTCACGATTAGAGACTTTTTTAGCATCGAATTATGCCACTCCTTCGAGTATAAAATTGAGAGAAGGTGTAGTTTTCTACCGAAAGAGTGGAAGAATGAATAATTTCTTGTTTTCTAGGAAATATGATAAGACTTTAAGGGCATCGAAAATCAATGAGAAAAATAAATGCTACTTAAGTAGTCATTTTCCACAGAATATAGTTTATGCATGCAGCCGGAAGGAAGTTCATTCGAAAGTCGGCATCCTGAGGCAACTGAAATATTATAAGTTCAGCGAATATTCCCATGGTGCAATTGAAAAGTCAAATTGGCGAACACGTGTTTTCAGTAACTCTTCATCAGGCCAAAACGGTTACAATGAAGTTTAAGTTATGCGAGTTACATGACTTATAAATGATTCGGGACAATTAACATCGATCGTTCCCACTCCACTCGCATGACGAGGCGTGCTATGGCGTGGTCGGCGTGTCGTGGTAATTGGGTTCGGGGGGCGAGGAGGAGGGGGGGCATAGGCTGTGAGTGCGTCGTGTACCTTGTGCACCCACCCTGGCATCAGGAGGTTGGAGCGACGTTGTGGTCGGCGTCGGCCACGGAAGACAGAGCGCCTGTGTCAGAGTCTTCTGACAGCATAGCACTGGATTGGCTAGCCGTATAGCCACTGCCTCAGCTGTAGCTAGCACCCGTTGGCGGAGGCCTTTGGAGAAGCCTGCTGGTGTCCGGTAGACAATCTGAAAGGCTTCTTTGGCATCGACTCGGTGATTCGTATCGACAAGATGTGCGAGAATAGAACTCGAGATCGATTTCTTCTCACCTTTGCCTAGCCAGGCCGGTATGTGTTCACGTACTCTCTTTTCCAAACGCCTCGTTGTACGGCCGATGTAGCCCGCTCCACAGGAGCAAGTGAATGAATAAATACACATTGATGTGGCCTGCAACGGGAGTTGGTCTTTACCTCCCAAGCGTAGGAGGGGAGAGTTAGTGAAACACACACGTAAGTTCGCCGCGGGGAAAGCGTTAGTGATCGCTGTCTTCAGACGTCTTTTTACCAGTTGACTTGCTGCGTCTCCTTGAAAAGGCAATCGTATAAATAAGTCCTTCTTTTCTGCAGTTGCCTTGGTAGGTTTTGCAGTGCGCTCCCCTATATTTCGAAGGATAAATCTTTCTGGATATCCGTTTTCGTGGAGTGTATCCCGCAGCTGCTGCAGTTCTGCCTCCACAGTCTCAGGAGAGCAGATACGTCGCACTCTAGCTGCCAATCCCTGGACTAGATTTCGTTTGATGTTGAGGGGAACAAAACTGTGAAAGTTAATGTATTGTCCCCTCCAGGTTTTCTTTCGGAATACTCTACGTTGGATAGACCCATCCTCTTGTCTGTGCAGAAGAACGTCGAGGAACGCGATTTCATTGTTTGCCTCAAACTCTGCAGAGAACGTTAGCGAGGGGTGTGAATTGTTGAATTTTTGAATCAGGACGTCTGTGTCGGTGGTAACATCCGTCAGGCAGAAAATATCGTCTACGTACCGACCGTAGAAGCTGAGGTCATTAATGGTGTCTTGTAAACTTGTCATCTCGACTTTGCCCATGAAGACATTTGCGAGGAATGGGCCGAGCGGTGAGCCCATCGCTACGCCGTCTATTTGCCTGTACAATTGACCATTGAAATATTATAGACTGACTAGTTTTACAACCCTACTTAATTAATCTTTTCGAAACGAAAACGCAATTCGGCATTTCAGTGGACACTTCATGAGTTAGCCTGCCTACTGTAGGTGGAGGCCGTTCCACTATCGGCCACGTGTGTGTGTGTGTGGACGCGTCAGGGGGGCCGCAACCACGCCAAAGTCTCCCCGGCACGGGCTCTCACCTCACGGCCGTGGAGCGGGTAATCGGACGTGTCAGCGCCTAACGCCTGCGTCATCCACGCGCCCGCACGCACGCACGCACTCCGCCGCGTGACTCAGTGCATGCGCACATGCCGGCCACGTCGACGCCACCCCCCCCCCCGCGCACAGGCCTTTGCCACGACAATCTAGGCTGATCCCAACGCCGGCAGCTTGCACTTTCTCGTCTCCCAGGCCAGCGATTCCAAGCCTCCTTTATATTTAGCCTGTGTCCTTACCGGAACAAGAAAAATCAAACGCTCGCCTGTCCGCTTCGGTTGCCGCTTACAGCCAGTCGGTTCGACGAAAGCCACCCTCTCCTTATGCTCCCGCAAACAACGATATTTTGTTGACGCACGTATGGTAGGCTCGCTGGAAAACTAGCAGGATTTTGAAAAGTCAATTTGGCAAACAGGTGTTTTCGGTAACTCGCCATCAGGCCAAAACAGTTACAGGGCTTATAAGTGATTCAGGGGCTATTAACACCCATCGTTCCCACGCCACTCGCATGGCGAGGTCGGCGTGTCGTGATCATTGGGTCAGTGGGGCGAGGGGGACATAGGCTGTGAGTAATGTTTGTACGTCGGGTACGTTGTGTAAACACCACTGCCATCAGGAGTTTGGGGTTGGCGTTGGCCACGGAAGACAGAGCGCCTGTGTCAGAGTCTTCTGACAGCATAGCACTGGAGTGGCTAGCCGTATAGCCACTGCCTCGGCTGTAGCCAGCACCCGTTGGCGTAGGCCTCTGGAGAAGCTTGTTGGTGTCAGGTAGACAACCTGAAAGGTTTCTTTGGAATCGACTCGGTGATTCGTATCGACAAGATGTGCGAGAATAGAACTCGAAATCGATTTCTTTTCACCTCTGCCTAGCCAGTATTTTGTCAGCCTGTTTTTTTTACTGCTTTCGTTATGATATAGAGAAGTGGGGAACTCGCGCAGCTAGACGTTGGCTGGGCCTTATAAATAGTTGGTGTGTTTTCGGGTCCAAGTGCCCTTCGATCTTCTGCCACTACAAAATCAACGTTGGCTCTGACATCTGACCGCGTTCTCAGCAAGTTTAGCTAACCTTCGGGGGCCCCAACCAACTGTGTTAACGCCGAGTAACCGGTTGGGCTGAGTCGCTGCGAAACGGTAAACGGAGTTCACATCCCAGTCGACAACTTCATCTAAGCATAGGTGATCCTAAGAGTATACACCCTGAGGTAGGCTTTCAATATAGCTGCAGGGAGGTTGCCCTATACCCGTCCTTGCTAGCCCGCTTAAATCCGTGTTTGCACACCGACACGCAGGAGAACCGGCTTTTGATTCGTTTCTGACTCAGCACGACTGGCTAGCCGACTCGACGTATTCCGAAGTTGCTTCATTTACCATCCCACGACAGCACAAATTAAGCTGTTGTCAGCAAAGAAAGTTGTAGAAGCCCAGGTTTACATCTGATTCGAGACGATGGCGTCTCACGGTAGTGGCGTTCAGCGATCTATTCTGGTTGAAGGATAGAATACGGGATCTGCCAGCAAGGTTAACTGCAAAACAGGCCGGTTTGCCAAAAGAAAAAGAACAAGGCAAAGGCGACAAAGCATGCAGTATTTACTGACGTCATCAATTTCGAGACCTCTCATTCAGCTGTGTACGGTCATTGCGTAGTTATATGACAAGACAGACTGCTCAATCAACGATCGACCTAGCGAGATAAAACGTGATAGGTAATCTGAAACATGGGTCTAGTATGCGGGTGCATATGGCGAGGGGGGGAGGGGGAGAGAAGTCATCCAAGTATGAGAGTTAGGACTACAGTGAGAACTTGTCCGGCGTGCTTTAGAGTGCAACGTGCGGGGAGGGGGGGGGGGCGAAATGAGAGGGCGTACATGAGAACAGGGTTTCGTCCACAATCCATCCTTACCATGGTAGTGCCAGGTTTATCATGTGGTCCAACTGCTTACAGTGTTCTGGTTTCCTCCTCCGCATTGCAGCGGCCTCTGCAAAGCGCAAGATACGCTTGGTCGTCGCCCGAAACAGGACCTTGGATGCAACCATTGGGTCCACCGTATGGCCCGTATCCACTAGGTGCTTTGTGATTGAGCTCCTGGGTACCTTATTTTCCGCCTTTAGCAGCCACTTCGGCATGTGTTCAGCTGACCGAGCTGCCAACTGCCTTTGCGTACGCTCAATGTACTTGCATCCGCAACTACATGTAAGCTCATAAATACAGTTTGATGTGGCGTGTCATATAACTATGCAATGACCGTACGCAGCTGAATGAGAGGTCTCGAAATTTATGGCGTCAGTAAATACTGCATGCCTTGTCGCCTTTGCCTTGTTCAAATTTATTCCGGGAAAACATTGCTTCAAAAGAAAAAGACGAGTTCACGGGGAGAGGTTTATTTTCGGTCTGGTGTTTGGAGTAGCGGTTTTGGCTGTTCATCTGCGGAGACTGGCGATTCCTGTGCACAGCTCATTTTTCCTGATGCTAATTGTGGGGGGTGGGGGAGAGGTGGAATGAATCGGACCCCCCAGTTTCACTATGACCCATGTCATCCCCGTCCTCGTTGGCCTCGGTGATAATTAGCGGTCCCGATTATTTCACGCCCTCATTATCTCCTGTCAATTAAGTCCATAAAATCATATAGAGGAGAGGGAGGTTTGTCTGGCGGTTAAGTCAACAGTCGGTGGATATCCAGGCTCCTTGCACTAATCTTGGTTGGCATGTGATCGTCGTCTCGGGTTGCAGTCTCAAAGGCGTCATAATAGAAGATGTGTCCTGCCTGCACAGCACAGACCCGACTTTGGGTCAAATCGTTGCATGGCCATTTGATGCTAATGCGTCTGCCAGCTTCGACCGGTTTCTTCGAAGTAATTGAAGATGGGCATCCGGCATAACTATCCGAGACGTCAGACCGTAAATAAACCTCCCAACGAACGCCTCCCCCTGTTCCCTTGACATGCCACCCGGGCATCGTAGTCGCGAACCAGCAGGTAGCAATGCAGACCGGATGCGGAGAAAAACGGCCCCTCTGCAATATGTTGCAATGCTGATAGAAGCGAACAGGCGAGTTCCAGGTAGCAGTTGAGAAGACGAAGATGTGATCACTGGAACAAGAAATTTATTGGCCGAGTCGTTAATTGCCGTGATTTCGTCATCCGTGGTGGATGCTGGTGTGATGATTGCTCGGCAAGTAGGCTCACTGTCACTGGGATAATTGCTCGTCCGCGCCCTTCCCACGTGACTGATTCCCCTGCCAGGGAAAATCTTAGCACGGAATATGGTATCGGGAGGTCATTGAGGAAGTCCGTGGGCCTAGGACAAGTTTGGTTCCACACTCGCCAACCCGAAATTTTGACGGACGTCCAGATCGTAAGACATCGATTCGCGCTTGTCGTCCATGTCGTCAGCGACATATTCAGAAGACGGAGAAGCGATCACTGGGGTAAGAAATTTATTAGCCCGACGTTTCGAATTCTTACTCGAATTTATCATCAGAGACAGTCGCAGATAAAGGTGATGGTGGCACCAGAAGTGTAGTATTTATAGCACGTTGCTGCCGCGCACTGCAATTAACAGTTTTTGCAATCACCGCCGGGGTCGGAATTGGTGCGATGATTGCCTGTCAGTCTGCGTCCGAGTCGTAAATGGCCGTGATTTCGTCATCCGTGATGGATGCTGGTGCGACGACTGCTCTACAAATTGGCTCAGTGTCACTGGGATACTTGCTCGCCCGCGCCCTCCGAACGTGACTGATTACCTTGCCCAGGGAATCACTCCACTCCACTCACTCCACTTGGAGTTGGGGTTGTACACAGGCCGAAAGCAACTATTAGGCGTCAAGTCATGAGGCCGAAAGACCCACTGCCACGGCAGGAAACGTCTGGCGTCGTTTACCGGATCTGGTGCAGTCGCGGACAAAACAAGTAGGTCGGAGAAACTGGGAGATTACACCGTACGCGAATTGCCGAGCACTCAGCAGCAATGAGGCGGGGCGACGCTAGCTCTCAGGTGGCGGCTCATTCGACGGGACCTGGCCACATTTTCAAGTTTCAAGAGGCCGAAATCCTCGCAAGAGGTGACAACCGCGTGAGCCGCGAGCTGCTCGATTCATGGTTCTCAGGCCCGTAATCCATCAACAAGCACAATGACCTCCCGGTACCCTATAGCGTACTGCGATTTTCCCTGGGCAGGGGAATCAGTCACGTGCGGAGGGCGCGGGCGAGCAATTATCCCAGTGACACTAAGCCAATTCGCCGAGCAATCGTCACACCAGCAACCAGCACGGATGACAAAATCACGGCCATTAACGACTCGAACGCCGACTGACAAGTCATCATCGCATCAATTACGACCCCAGCGGTGATTGCGAGAGCTGTTAATTACAGCGCGCATATGGTCCCACGGCAGCCACGTGCTATAAATACTGCACTCCTTGTGCCACCATTACCCTTACCTGCGACTGTCTCTAATGATGGATTCGAGTGAGAATCCGAAACGTCAGACGAATAAATTTTTTTGTTCCAGTGATCACATCTTCGTCTTCTGAATATGTCGCAATGTCCCCTGACGACATGGACGGCAAGCGCGAATCGATGTCTTACGATCTGGACGTCCGTCAAAAGTTTGAGTTGGCGATTGTGGAACCAAACTTGTCCTAGGCCCACGGACTTCCGTAAACTTCCCCAATCTCTACTGGTGCTACGGTGTTTGTGGCGCCGATAAGTCCAAACCTCTGTCAGTGCGTCTGGCGGAAGAAACACAGGCCAGTCCCCTCTGAGAGAACTAAGTAGGCTTCGCATACTAGAACTCCTTCTGCACTTGAAACGCGGAACCCGTCTCACTGAGATATGGTCGTCGAACGCTGAGGAACGTCCCAAATCCCGACACTGACATGTCTGGTCGACACAACCGCCTTGCAGGGGGGTCAGGCTAAAACTTTACTTGTGTGTCGGTTGCCAGTGCCCCTGAATATTGCACTTGCGCGTCTTCCGGGTTTTTTACGTGTACTTGGTACGCCTGACCCTTGCGTTGTTACGGTGTACGTGTGACCTTACCGTTGCCGGATTTCGGGATCCCAAGGCTGTGGGTCATCAGTTAGTGCTGCCCCAATTGCGGACTGTACACCTCAGGCCTCCATCCGAATCCGTTAATCATTCCGGTCGCAACGGACAGAACAACACTCAATGATCAGAGAAGCCTAGCACGAACCCCAGGTCATCCAGACCTGGTTCTGACGACAAATAAGTCATAAATGGCCATTCCAGTGTTACTGTCGTTGTCGGTGAAAACTGCTCAGACGAATGTTTGCAGTCGTTCGCCTCAATCGTCACTGCCTGTATTGCGACGTGCCGGACCCCTTATCGTTTCGTTCTTCTCATGGATTTCGACCTTCCCCCGGCACTCCCTACAGTCTTTCATGCTGTACGGTGGCATGCCATCGTTCAGGTCAGGTCACCTATAACTACATGAGAAGTGTTCAAATCCCACGTGAAGGACAGAAGGTTCTTTCGTAAACCACTGGTAGACCAGACTCCACGACATGCCGACAGACAACCTCCCGGTCGTGGTCCTGACGGTCTGTTTTGCAGAGCTGCAGCGTGCAATGCCAATGGACATAAAAAAGTAGGCTCCCCTCAACAAGGTGATATTTCCGGGTCTGTGATCTAAGATACCTGTCCAGACCAAGGTAAACGACGAGAATCTTAAGCTGGCAGAGAGCTTCCGATCGACTTCTTGGTAAAACGGAGTACATACAGGTGAGTCGATCATAGAGCTGGTCAGGCCAACTTTGTCGAAACCCACGGAGTTCGGGGGGAGGATAAATCAGAAGACGAGTTTTAGAGTACACGAAGACTTCGGTATGCATTTTAGATAAGGCCCCGTACCCAGGACACACCCATTGTCTGGAAACACTGGACCTATGGGGCCTGCAGTCGAAGCCGTTTTCCAGCCCCGCGTCTCAAGCGACAGACTGTACGGTCGGCTAGGAAGACATATCAACTACCTCCTTTTACCTGCCGACCGAGACGGCTCGAACGCATACTTAGTCTGCACAAAGGCAAGTTTGTTGGCGACGGCACGGTCGGCGATGAAATCGAGGTGGCCAGTTTAACAGGTAGAGAACAGACCTGGTCCTTCGGCCTGCTGTGCCAACCGACTTATCCACACTCTAGTCTACCGCAACGGAGGAACGTCATTTATGATGCGGTAGACTCGTGAATGAGTTAGCTGAGGGGATTAGTATGGATGTCGTTGCGCTCAAGTACTTCTGAGTTTCGAATCTAACTCCCACGGAGGCTTCCATGGGCCTTATGGCAGCTGCAGCGACCTTGGTTGGGAGTCAGTAGGTCGAAACCACCTGTTCAACTCGTGTGCCGGACTGAGATCATTATGCAGCTTAAATATTTTTGCATTTACTTCGGCCCCCATAGTTTGGTGCATTATCTGCCATTGAGTGTTAATTTCTCCATACCGCCATAATTCACAGGAGTCCGAGTCTTCCTGGGTCCCAACGTTAACAGACATGCGGTCCTGGCTGGAGCTTTTCTGCCACCTCTCCGAGTCATGCAACAACTTCTGCCCAGCCTGCCCTTCTCCTTCTACTGCTCCTCCTTGCTGTTGGCCTACTCGTCCTCTCGGCTGTCGACTGTCCATAGTGCCAGGGCGGAACCGGTGGTAGTCAAACTTGTTGACTTCGCGCACTTTCGGTCAAAACTCGAGTCGCTCGACACCTCCGGATTTTCGCACGGGTTGGACACGCTCGTCGGAATGTTTCTTAAGGCCTCGTCTGACTCATGCCAACTGCCCGACCCAAGTCCCCTATCTATCCTCTAGATCTTATCTGGTCAGTCTTTACTCGTCCCAGGATGTCCACG
>CACRXP010000580.1:121149-153338 GCA_902702965.1 Spirometra erinaceieuropaei
ACAGTTTTCGAGGCCTCTTGGCAGTGCATCGGTTCTTATTTCCTGTCTTATCTCTTCGAGCCTATTGTGCGTAATCTCCCTGGAGTCTAATGATTCCAGCGGCATTTTATCGCAAGAGACTGCTAATGAATTAAAGACCGTGAAAGACTGTGAAAGATTATTGAAGACAACAGGTCATCGTGCCTGGCAAAAACTGACAATTGGATCCAGTTTATTTCTGGACTGTTCGGGTCACACGCAACTACTTTATATTCAGTTTTAATCTTTGACATATTGTTTATTAGAGTATTGAGGCCCGTTATATAACTGCTGTATTCTAGGGAGGGGGCAGTAGAGGCACCCAACCGGTATGTTTCCGAAGGAAAGTCCTGCTCGAGCAGGTCAATGATCAAAGCTGGCCGTCTCTGAAGACCGTCTTAGCCAGATAGATGACAATGGACAGAGTCCCCATAACCGTGTCGGGTCCGGGTAATAAGCCGGCCAAATCCCTAAAAGAATTGGCGAACGAACTCCCCAAATCACTAGGCCACATCTTACATTAAGGAGACTGCCATCCGAATGGAAGACAACAAATGTTTTCCGCGATATGAAGGGTTAGGGCTCGAACCAAAGCTTACAGTTTTCGACCCGTCAGCCTTACCTGCATTTGTTGCAAAATAATGGAAGTCATACTTTAAAAAGGCAACACTAAATTTCCTGGAGGAGAAACGCTTACTATTAGGGCTTCAGCATGGCTTCTGAAAGATCCGTTCATGCCTTCCATTTTATTGCTCTTAAATGAGCAGTCAACTAGCGAGCTGAATGAGGATGGTATAGTCGAAACCATGTACACAGATTTCAAGAAGGCGTTTGACAGCGTTCCACACTAACGCCTAATCTATAAACTGCCTGAAATAGGAAAAAAGAGGAATGCTGCTGAGCTGGATTACAGATTTCTTACAGAGAAAACACAAACCGTGTGTATTGATGCCTCGGAGTCAACTTCTACTCCCATTCTATATGGTGTTCCCTGGGGTTAAGTCTTAGGGCCGTTACTATATCCAATTTACATTAATGACTTTGTTGACGACCTGGGATTGAGTGCTAACGATGTTTTCTAAGGATGTTAAACTGCGGATAGCCATCAGGTCTGACACAGGCAGGTACTCCCTTCAAGAAAGTCCCAACCGACTGAGCAGTTGATCAGTTCGTTGGCTCTTAAATTTAAATTTGGACAAATTGGTGGTCCTGAGATTGTACTAGAAAGGCCTGTGAGGAAAATGATTCCTTCCGATACCTCCTTCATGAGTAGTCCCTTTCAAATGTTGAGGAATAGAAATACCTTGACACCCTAATGACTTCCTCCCCTAAACCATCGTCACAGTACCAAAGGGCAGCCAAACGCGCGATACGGGTTTTATTTCCGTTGAGGGAGGATTTGTGCAGATCAACTAGGAGCCGTCCGGAAAAGTCTATGAGACATTCGTTCGCTTTCACCTAGAGTATGCAGTCTAGGCTTGACGACCGTGGTTCGAGGAAGATTATCAAAAGCTGGAAAGATTACGGGCGAGGGCTAGGAAGATAGCCAATAATCTTGGTCATCTGCCGTAAGAAACCAAACTCCCTGAACTAAATATCCTTCCCCCCAATGCAGTCAACTATGCGTCGGTCTCAATCGAACCTACCGCATTGTCAAAGGCTGTGATTGCGGTGATTGGCTGGGACGAACCGTCTGCGCGGTCATCCATTTAAATTGCAAAGAAGACTGGCCCATACGGATGTCCGATGGGAAGCCTTCTTGCAGAGGGCCATTGGAGCATGGCACGAACTCCCTGACACAGCGGATCTTTCCAAAACTATTGGAACATTCAAATGGAGACGTTTTTTCGGAGAAACTACTGTATATATAATCAAGATTGTCTTGGTGGCCGCGGTTTGCGCATGGATCACACATACCGATACACTTTGAAGTTCCAGAATCACTGGTGTGGAGATTGGTCCTGGTGCTGTTTGTCGATATGAATAGGGAACTCAAGGCGAAAGCCTCATTTCCTTAGTAAACCTACTTAAACCTGTTGTATATTTGGTGCATTTGAGGTTTGCTATATATCTTAACAAAAAACGGACACAAAATTCTTCCGTTAAATTGTTTGGTGCAGTATTCGAGTGGTAGAGAGGAAAAGGAGGAGCTGATTTACTTTGAGACGACTCAGGGAATGTCTCAGCAATGAATGTGGTACCGGAAGGTCATTGAGCTTGTTGCTGGATTAATAATGATAATAACTGTATATAACGCCAGTTTACAGGCATTGCCAGCGATTAACTAAGCATGAATACGGTCAGCAGTGAAAAAAACCCCTGATAAATAAATAAAGAGGATGGTGATTTGCATAGTTTGGATGGTTCGGGAGAAAAAAACTGCTGCCCATGAAATGACGGCAGTCAATAAAGGAAGGGGTAATACTGCATCGGATATTATTAGTCGCCATTTCCTTTCGTGAGGTGGGGACTGGTCCAAACAGAAGCACCGGAGAAAAGCTGCCGCTGTTGGGTGAGGAAATTGTTCCCGGTGAGAACGGCCATGGGATCAGAGACCACGAACGTCCTCACTACGGTATATTCGATCAATGGATTCAATACCCAAAATTCGTGGGAGTTTTTCTGAATGCAAAAAGCGAGTAATAGTTCTCTTAACCAAAGGATAATCTTTCAGTTTATTTCAGTTTATTTGGTAAGGATAATAGGCAAAGCCTTTGAAAACCCTATTGATTACATGTCAGCTCGTTAGAAATAACTGTACACGAACAGAAAATGTTTACTACTAAAACAGTACTTGGTTCATTTGAGTAGCATTGTCTTAGAAAAAATATTTGTCTGGACCAGGGGTATTAATTCAGATTCAGACTGTCGAGGGAAAACAGGGGACACAAATAATCATCCAAGCGTTTCTTGAAGAGTTGCAGGGACGCAGCCTCCACGACTGACTGAGGGAGATCGTTCCACTTCTCCACTACGCTCTGCGTGAAAAATTCAGAACGAAGATTCAGCCTGGACATTGTTGCCCGTAACTTCATCGAGTGACCACGAAGATTGGGTGAAAGGTGCCACTGAAACATGTCCTCAAATTTAAGTCCATACTGAAGGCCATATATTATGTTGAAGACGAGGATAAGATCACCTCTTACAGAGTTTTCACATTCCTGGGTAGTTTATTCTAAATAACAATTGCATTTACAGAAAAGAACCGACGATATTTAACAGTATGTGCTAGAGGAAGAAATAAAAAGACTTCACGGTGATTGTTACATCGGGGATGGCTAAGAGGTTTTAAGGTAGTGAGCGAGCTAAAGGTGTGTTTATCCAAAAGCTTAAATGATAAAAATGGTCTCTTTTGTAATCTACGAAACCACAGTTAATCAAGGCTTGTAAACCGGCAACGTCCTTAGTAAGGCAAATGCAGGTGTCCCCGAGTGAATACTCTCTTGGTGACAAAACGCTAGACCTATTTTATTTTCTTACGCTCAACAGCACGCATGAGGCCAAATAAAAACGAACAGTATTCCAGGTCAGGTGTGACGTTTATGTTATAAAGGCGCATTCTAATATCGTCGGTTCTAAAGTTCCGGAGGATAAACCCAGTCGTTTTACGCGCCTTGGAGACTATTAGGGCGTATTACTCCGAAATATTAGGCATTTTGGAGTATGATACATCCAGATCCTTAAAAATCTCAGGTACATTTAAGGTGTGATCGTCAATACTTAGTTGATGCTGGTGGTCGTCGCCAACCGCCATAACTGAGCATTTATGCCAAGACAGAGGAAGGCGCCATGTGCGGCACCACTAGGCTGAGGCCTATAGGTCGCTCTTTAGGAGCTCAAACACGATGTCACGATCTACCGGCTTATATCGATAAGTAACTTTCGGATCGTCGGCATACATTAAGAGCTCAACATTCTGAAATACATCGGATACGTCGTTAACAAAAAACCAAAATAATAGCGGGCCAAGTACGCTACCATGAATGAATTCACTATTCATGCATGTGGGCTTGGAGATAACACTGGGGATCTTGACCCGTTGCGTGCGACCACCTAGGTAAGGAGATATAAAATCCAGAATTTTGCCACCTATTCCGAAGGAGTAAGGTTTCAATAGAAGAAGAGAGAGGTCCACAAAAGCAAAAGTCTTGGTGAACTGGAAAGGGACTGTGTAAAGTGCAAAACCATTGTCCCTAGATAGGGGAATATGATCAAAGAAAGAGAGCTGACAGACGTCACAAGACAAAGCTTTGAGGAATTCATGCTGAGCAGCACTCAATAGGTTATTCTCTGTCAAGTGACACATCGTCTTATTTCTGATCAGTGTCTCTAAGATTTTCGAAACTGAGGGGATGGTGTTTACTGGCCGAAAGTCATCAAAGGATGCAGGTCGGTCATGTCTGGGGATAGTCAAAGTGTGTGGTCCCTTCCACAAAGTAGGATAGGTTTCACTTTCTAGAGCAGGATTAAATATCATGCACAGGAAAGACGGGAAAATTAAATTTGCATCCCCTTTCAGAATTCTAACGTGGACACCAACCGTTCCAGAGCTATGAGATTGACGAAAACGCCGAATCGCTAGAGTCGCGTCCCACAGGGTGAAAGTTATAGCTTCGAGAACTGCCTCGGTCCAAGCCTGAATGGTCGGAAGCGGAGCAGTCGAGTTTTTAATAAAAGCATTGAAACTATCAGCAGTAAACTGGGCACCAGTTATAGGATTCCCGAGAGCGTCTCGGAGGGTGGGATGCTGCGCTTTTCTACGAGTTTGTACTTGTCGGGAGAGAAGTTTCGAGAAATTTAACGAACGGTTTTCGGTGAAGT
This sequence comes from Spirometra erinaceieuropaei, assembly GCA_902702965.1. Lineage (NCBI taxonomy): Eukaryota > Metazoa > Platyhelminthes > Cestoda > Diphyllobothriidea > Diphyllobothriidae > Spirometra > Spirometra erinaceieuropaei. The sequence continues at coordinate 125,989 of CACRXP010000580.1, forward strand.
GGACCTCTTCGGCCAGCTGTTTTTCTTCGGACAATCCCTTAGCCAACTCGAAAATATCCTAAATCGAGGGCAGAACGGAAACGTCGTTCTGAATTTGGAATCAACAAGAAAATCTGCGCAACTCACAGTAAAAGGGTAAGGGAAGGAAAACCTCATCCCGAACATTTATTATTTTCTTACGGGAGACAAAACGTGCAATTAGCGGATCCAGAATTTCGTACAGTTTATCAGTACAAAAATTTACATCCAAACTTAGGAAGAAATCAGGTCAGTTTTAGGAATAAAGGTGTGTTAATAATTCAACAGAGCGAACTAATTCCAAACCGAAGAAGAAGCCATACATTGGGCACAAAATTTTGTCAGCCTTGAATTCCAACGTTGAAACAACTATGTTATGGTCTGAGTCCCCGAGTGAGTCTAGGTATGGCACTGAAACCTCTGCAGAAAATTAGTCCAAGTGTGCTTGATCCTCGGGTGCGGAAATCGACTACCTGACTCCACACCCAAACGTCCACAACTTCAAGTAAGTCTTCGAAGTTTTCGGGGCCGGAAGGCGGAGACCAGCGAACTTCAGGAAGATAAAAGTCACCCACAACCAACTGATACTTAAAGCTTAAGTCGGCCACAGAATGAAATACATGTAAAAGACAACGATCGAAATCCTCACTGGCGTTGGGTGGACGATAGACACAACCAACAAGTAAAGAGAACTTAATTTTTGGTGTAACTTGGAGCCAGAAGCTGTATTCTACTGCGGCAAAATACGGGGGTTCCAGTGGCAGAAATGTAGGCGTTTGCATAACGTGGATGCAAGTGCCCCACCACGGCTCTCTTGACGATTATTTTGAATGCAAATGTAGCCTAGAAGTGAGAGAGAGAGAGTTTGGAATCAGCTACGGAGGCCAACGTCCATGTCTCAGTTGCTATGACAATATCTGGGGACTGAACAAACACCACAGTCTGAAGCAAAGGCATCTTATTTAGAAAGGATCTGGCATTTAGAACAAAAAGTTATAGGGGAAAGACTGTTTGTTTCTGAGGGAGGTAGGCTACGTCGTCCAGTGGTTGGCTGCCCACAGAACAAACGTTCCGGATGCACTTATCCGGTTCTGCAAAAAATGTTTGGCACCAAAAGATCCTAACGCGAAGAAAGAGGAGTAGGATTTGAGGAGGAACTGATCCAGTATAGACATTAGCATGAGGAATGTATTGGTAAAACGGCCACGGAAGAAAAGTGATGGGAGGGAGTGGGAGATGCACTGCTTCCATTGGGGCAGGCATTCTATTTAAAGGAGGGAATTTCGGCGTATTCAACTTAACCTCTCCGATATGAGTTCTGGCGGGTATTTGGAAACACGCTATGTTTGGGGCCGTAATATTTGAGACGATGGCAGGCTACTGTAGAAGAAAAGATTTCTTAAAAGAACTGGACTTACCCAGTATTCGAGTGGCTGAAATGGCCCTCTGATTCGCCTTTGAATGAGACCCTTTCTTAGGCCTACTAGGGGTTGCTGGAGGAGTCGATAGGGATGTTTGTATACAAGGCGCGTTGTTGAGTATAAAGACCTCAGCATCAAGTGTAATGGAATTCCCTACGGAATTTACTATGCCGTGATGTGGCGAGGCTGCAGATGATTATGCAGAAGACTTATTCTAACTGACAATAGGTATTATTATGTCGATGTTGTTTTCGACAATTTCAATTCTTTCAGTCTTCTCTGCATTGGTGTGAGATCCGGCGAAACTCAAAATCGCCATTTACTGCAGAATTATCTACTTATCTCCCTCATCGATGAGATAAAATCGACTTCTGCCAAGGAGTAAAGGGCAACTAGTATCGACACATTACGGCTGAGCGAGCGCAGTCGTTTAGCTCGTGCGACACTGGAACCCAAACCATAGCTTTGCAGAAACAAATGCGCTCCCTTTATAGCAGATATGTGATTCGGAATGTTTCGCAGTACACAGTTATGCTTGCGTTTTACTCTCTCCTCTGTTTCGGAGCTCATTACCCCAATAACTCTAAAAGCTTGTCCAATTACTTTTTCAGAAGTGCTACTTATATCGCTTTATATCAACTGGTCTAGTATTTCGTTGGATGATGTTCTATTACGACCAGCAGAGGTGTAGTCTTGAACAATTAAAGAGTCAAGAGGTTCTACATGGACTAACGGTATTTTCGAATTAACCATATACAGAGAAGGCAGCGAAAACATGCTGGTACCTGCTGTGCCTCCAGCCACGATTCTAGCACTCAGAGACCGCGGGAGTCCGCAAGCTTTCGTCTTTTAGCACGTGTTCTTCGGGAAAATACAGGGTACTAGATAGGTTTTTCGTTGCAGTACGAGGATCGAAACGTTGCTAACATACAGCAAAACGCGCAGAATAGCGAATCCTACTGTTGATTCAGTACAAAAGTCAGAAAGAGACGGTCTGACACGGAGTCACCAAAAGGCGCTTAGCAAAATACGGCTGCTTTACGAAATTGTCTAACAAGACTGGGAGAAGTTATGCCCGGCAACGAAAAGCGACTTTTTAAAAAGGACTCAAATAAAAAATAGGCGTTATTTGTCTAGGCACATCAAAGTAAAGGCAAAGCTTCATTTATCTTTGAAATTAAACTGCGCGCCCTGATCTTGACGTCCCTAATTCCGTCCACATTACATAGACCGACAATTTGTTCACTTGGACGGAGTTTGCCTGCTTTTCCGTTAAATCTTTGGGAGCACATCTTTAGAACAGCGTATTTTAAAAACCAAATGCAACCTTACTCCTAATGAAGAATAGTTTACTTCCAATTAGCAGACTACTGCCTCCCTTGCGACGTGCCAAGTCTACGCAAGTGAACTCGCCCAAGAACCCGCAGGTGTAATTATCAGTCAGTCAGTGTCGGTCAGTCAGTGTATTTGAGGGGAATAGGCTTAGGCCTTTGAACTCCCTATTTGTACATAAAAAATCGGTAAACTAGCAGAATGTTAAGAAATTACAGCAGTAAATGTATGCTTGCATTGATTCACGTATGTCACTGGTCTCATGGCTAAAAAGTCACATATTCCGCTTGGTGCTGTAGAATATGTTTGTCAAGCCTACATTTAAATGTCGCCACAGATTGAGACATGACAACCGTCTCGGGCAGATTAGTCCACGGTTCCACGACACGGTTGGAGAAGAAATATTTTCTCACATTCAATCTACCCTGGGGCACACGTAACTTGAAGGGATGTCCCCGGAGGTTAGTTGTTGTGGCGAGTTGGAAAAATTAATCGCACCGAAGGGCGCAGTCCAAGCCACGCACGATACGGAAAGTTTGTATCACGTCTCCGCGCAACTGCCTATAACTCAGAGGATAGAGATTAAGGTTAGTTAAGCGGATCTCGTATGGCAGTGCACTTTGACCTCTTACTAATTTTGTGGCTCGCCTCTGCACCCTTTCGAGCAGATTGTAATCCTGATGTGTCCATGGTCTCCAGGCCTGAATGGCATATTCGAGGTGCGGCCTTACAAACATGCCGTAGACTTTGGAGAAGCAGTCTTCATCGAAAACTTCGAATGCCCGCTTGATGGCATATAGCATTGAAGTTGCAGCCTTGGCCGCCTTACAACATTGCGTAGAAGGCTTAAGGCTGTCTGCAACCCAGACTCCGAGATCTTTCTGCGTTTCTGCTTCTCGAAGTGGTATTCCGTTCAGATGGTATTGCCGCGTACTAGGGGTCTGATTTCCGAGGCGCAGTATGGTACATTTGGTCAAATTGAAAGACAAGAGCCATCTGCGGGACCACTCGTTCAATCGACAAAGATTTTCTTGGAAGTTGGTCTCATCGGCAGCATTCTGGATAACTTTCCAGATTTTTATGTCATCCGCAAACATGGCATTATCACAGTCCAACCCATCTATACAATCATTGATGAACAAGAGAAAGAGGGTTGGTCCGAGCACCGAGCCTTGCGGGACTCCACTCCCTATGAATGTCCGCCTTGATTGCTGTCTTTCTACGCAGGCAATTTGGGAACGGCCGACGAGGAAGTTCTCGATCCATTTGAGGAGTTTGCCGCCGATGCCCATTATTCTCAACTTGTGCAGAAGACGTTGGTGCGGGACACTGTCGAACGCCTTCGGAAATCAATATAGGCCACGTGCACAGAGTGTTCTGCATCCAACGCTCTTGTCCAACTTTGTATTGTGTATAGCAAGTTCGTAACACATGATCTCCCCCTACGGAAACCATATTGTGCATTGGACAAGAGATTGTGACTTTCTAGATAAGTCATCAACTCCTTTTTGATGATTTTCTCCATTAATTTGCAGCCGATTGATGTCAGACTGACGGGTCTGTAGTTCGTTGCAAGAGCACGACTACCGCTTTTGTAAAGGGGTGTAATGTGGGCCGTCTTCCAGTCTGTGGGAAGGACTCCAGCATCGAACGATTTCTGGCACAGAAAGGATAGTGGTTTGGCCAGCTCTCGGGCAAGCTCGAAAAGCAGCTTTGCTGGGATCTCGTCCGGACCGGGAGATTTACATTCCTTCAAGTTTTTTAGTTCTTCCAAAATCGTTGATTCTCCAAACACGATTTCTTCGATAGTGCGATCTCCCGTGTTCTCGGAACTAGTGGGAATAAAGTCTGCTTCTCCTGTGAAAACGGACTGGAAATATTGAGAAAAGTGCTCAGCTTTATTTTTACTGTCCGATATCTCCAAACCGTCATCACCCCTCATAACAGGAATGGGATTCCTGTTACGTGTGCTCTTCCGCAAATAGCTGTAGAGCAATTTCGGATTTTTAACGGCTCGAAGAAGCAAATTACTCTCAAAATCCCGTCGCCTCTTGAAAATCAGGCTTTTCACCTTATTTCTTTGAACTTTATATCCTGTAAACGTATACAATGCCATTTGCAAGCCAGTCCTGTCTGACCCACATTCGTACCCATCAAGGCGGACATTTATTGATACCCTGACGATGACCGAAAACATTCCGTTATATACCGCCACCTACAGGCCAGTCCTGCTCGCTTTTTTTCTGTTATTATTTTTAAAGAGGGGTTTTTTCTCCTGTAAAATTAATCCAATCATTTTTAACTTTTCCCGAGGAGTTTTTTTTCACCCCTCAATCTTCATGTTTCTCAATGGACTTCTAATTCAGAAACTATGAATTGCATTTTGTAAAGATTCAGCCTACCTCGTCTAAAACTCGCATGCAAATTTATTTTAACTTGCTTTGATGGGACCCCGACGAGTCTTTAATAAAAATTATCTATCTATCTATCTATCTATCTAAACGCTGCTTCAGATGTTTCATTAGTCTACATACTAGCTACCAATAAAAAACCTACTGTTTCCCTGCCAGTAGTTCTTACGTGAGTCTCCACAACTCACTCAACCCCATCCTATTTCTGGCTTTTGCCCACCCCCACTAGCCTCTCTTTTCCTTTTAGCCTTCGCTCTTTCCGCGTCAACTACCCACGAGCCTATCCTCTTGTACAGTCTCCTAATAATCCTATTTCAGAAAGCTGTTCCCGGGTCTTTTAGACCCTTTCTTTGCCTAGCATTGCTGACTGTCAGTATACCAATAGCTCCAAAACCACTGATAAATATTCCTCAAAGGATGATGGTTTACAGCTTAATTATACACCCCATGGCCGCTTATTTTGCAATAGATTAGGTATCAAGCTTCTAAGTGCTATATCGGCTAAAAATAAGACGACTCATTTTAGATCTGTCGATTTCAAGATGACGTCCGATAGTGCACACATGCATAACCGAATGTTGGGCCCATCCTCCAATCCACGACTCCTCTCTTGTTATAGATAATATTTATTTCTATTGCCAAGAACGTATAGGTAAGCGTGGTAAGAGTTCTCTTCTCTATTCAAGCTCCTTCTTCGGTCATTTTTCGTGTATTTGAATGCCACTTCATTCCCCGAAGGACTCTCCTTCGCATAACTTATGGTGACGATTGAATAAAAGGACTAATTTGGTCGTTGATTTTCGGAATTGTGTGGTGGGCAGCAAATGGGGTAGGTTTGGGGATTAGGGTTAGTGTCGGAGCTAGGGAACCAGGACTCGAGTTAGATCTAGGGAATTTGAGTTAGAATTAGCGAATTTGGTTTGTGGCTAGGGAATTAGTGTCATGGTTGGAAAATCAGGCTTGTGGTTAGGATTGGGATTGGGGTTAAAGAATTGGGGCTGGGTATTAAGGTCTAGGATCAGGAGTTAGAGTAAAGGATTAATTGTTGGTCTATCAGGCGCGCCTGATCAACTTATCAGGGTTGTGTTTTGCATATGATCTTTTCCTTGCCACGATGCATACCCTAACGGCCGTTGCCTACGCGTTTGGACACCGTTTTCTTATAAGACTTACGGTTTCCGTCTCGATATCATTAGTCTGCCTTTCGGAATTAATAGGTGCTGGACAGGCCCTAGTGTACCACACAAATAACTAGCGCGCTTTGCACAAACATTAGGCTTTTTACTTTCGGCTTTGTTGGCTTAAGATGGCACTGGCTTCCACCTATTTAGAGATGAGACGGTTTTGCCTCTACCTCACATGTGCTACCTTTGGGTGACTTAGGTACTCACACACTCGGCCGGTTGCTTTATTTGACCTGAGAGCTTTTTTCTTGAACTGGGTGGCCATTGATCACACTGTATACCTTCTGGGCATTCTACTCCTTCAGTCCTTGTGCCTGTTGCCTTCTCTATCGGACATATTTTTGCCCTTTTCTTTAGGGGCATAGGCCAAAATCTGGCGTTACCGTTACAAGGACGTTGCCCCGTTTTCATGTGTCCGATACGCAACGGTCAATAGCTTCCTGTACATTAGAACGGGTCGTCCTTCCCTTATTAATGTATGAGTTCGGATCCCGCCTCCTTGCATATCATTCTGTCGCAGTTCACGCGGCCATGTAATTAACAGCGTTGTCGGTTTTGGCGTACCTTCCCTTGCCACTTATTAGTTTTTCTCGTCATCCGTTTGTCAGAGTTGGTCTACTACTACTACTACTACTACTACTACTACTACTACTACTACTACTACTACTACTACTAATACTACCGACCTGCTGGTACACTGCATACCAATTTCAGTTTTTATAAGTGACGTACGATTCGCTTTACCGTTTCGGCCACCTTGCTGCCAATGTTTTCTCTTCGGATATAAGCAGGAGAGTTGGGATAAGGGTACATCCTTAGGCTGTGTCCGGCTTAGTTCATACGTCTACGTAGACCTCATTACATACTCGCCGGCGGCGCTTGGCCATTGGTCTTACTACTATTATAATAGCCTGCAGGTCTTCCGAAAGATGAAAATAATCGCATTTACTTTGCAGAATCGTTAGTCGGTGTGTTTTATGTTGCGCCTTGTTCTCCGCCTACGATTAACTTTCTAATGCTAATGGCAGAACTTTAGGTCCCCGTAGTCCCCTTTCTCCCTTTTGACCCATCTTTTGTTTGTGCAACCCTTCGCATACACTGATGGTTTCTTACTTCAGAATTTTGTGCGTTGGCTTTCTTATGCTCTATCATCTCGCACATCGCTGTTGCGGACATGACTGTCGTGCATTTGCGCTAATAGTATTCTTACCTCATACTCTTTTCTTGGCTATCGCGTTCGCTCATTTCGGTATCACATTCAGTGTCCGCATGACTATCTGATTGTGTTCACACCGTTTCTTCTGGGTGATGTCGTTGATACGGTTGTGCTTTCACTACATACACAATTCGCATTAGGCCAACATTTTGGCTTATCTGTTCGTTTACTAATCAGTCCACCAGGGCCTCGTTTGACCGTAGAGTATCTTATGTTGGTCCGCATTGCCAGAATTCTCTTGGGCGTCTGTCTTCCCAGGGGTCTATCGTTCGGTTAACGCGATAACATTATGTTTCTTCCACCGAATGAAGGCGTTCTCCCGTTTTCCCCGTATTCGCCTGGGTGGGACAAAGAATGGAAAGCAACTTTGCATTCATGTGTAGTGTTGACATAAGAGGATTATATAAATTTTTAAATAAAGACTCGTATGTGCTGTTGGTTTGTTTGCTGGCAACCGCACGTTTGAGGAGACTTTCAACTGTTTGATCTGCTTCTTCTGGTGTTGGCCAACAGGCTCTGAGCGAAGGGGTTCTGCGTCTGCCGTACCGGCCGTGTCGTATATTTGCGGTGCGTTGCGTGGGCCGTCCAATTTCATTGGGTAGATACGGGTTATATGGCCAAGGTGGCCATCCCGTTCCGCCGAGTTTTCTTTAACTTCAGTCTGAACTATGGTCCGTATCGTATTTTGCCGTCATGGGTCAATACTGTCCTACTGGAAATTGTCCGGTTTTGTGGACCTTTCATTTGAGGCGACTCCAGTATGCCTCAGCGGCGTTTGCTATCCAACCATCGGTTTGATCTGTTTGATTGAATGGTTCATCGTAAAATACTTGCATCCTTCCTACAGCAGACGGACGTAAGCCTTTCATTCGTCCTTACTGGAGATGCCTCCTTTCTCAAACCGCTTCTTTATGACCGCCTTCATCGATGTCCAGCTTCGGTCATCCATCTGTTCAAACACCACATTTCTTCGTTCTCTGTCGTACATTCGTACTATCCAATGCTAATCTAATTCCCATTAACATTATACTTCCGCTTGCCAGTGGGTGTACCGCTAACGTTTACTTCAACTTCAAGGTCTCCTGTTTGGTTTACCCTCCCCACTCCCCTCTGAGAAATACTTTCAGTCAGATATTCTGGCATATGGTGTATCAGTCAATCGCGGTCTTACTCTTCATGTTCACTACAGATGACTTATGTACCGCGAATCCGCACCATAAATTATACTCGTCAGTCTAAATAAACACAACAGGAATAGACCACTAGGTAAGTAACACCAATATTCACAAGTCTAATAGTCTGGTCATAGAGCACGCATGTGATGCAGGGACTGAGCTGCAGTGTTGTCCACCACATGTAGTTAGAAAAAGTAGACAAACACAGTTAAAGTTCAGTTAGTCTGGCATCCCGCACAGCATTCCCTCTGAGGCCAAAGGGCGGCGTAAGACGACGTCAAAGAAGATATACAAGTCTATACCTTTGAAAACCCCATCATGTGGGGGAACAGAGGAGCAAATTCACGTTGCGGACGATGTTTGTGTCTGATGAGGAGGTTGTAGTTCATCGCACCGAACATGGTGGAAGAGGCAGTAGATGGACCAAGGGGACAAGGGACAGGGGCAAGAGGATCACGGGTCTTGTCGAGTAGATTGTCCGGGACAGCAGCCTTAGGACGATGCACGATGACGACTTCCTCGCGAATTCCGAATTGGATGTGGAAAGCCTTCTCCCTCCAAGAGACTTCTCAGAAGTGGCTGTTAGAGGGTGGTCCCAATGGCCGACGGGCTTTATCATATCGGAGGTGGACGCGAGAGCATGCTGCCAAGTCTTTCGTCAGACAAGACTGGGGGTGGAGAACTTGGGCGAAGTCAGGGAGAGCGTCCACATAAATAGCCAGAGACGATGCAAGAGTAGGGCGAGATGGTTCGTTCGGTTTGGCGGGTACTTTGCCGCGCGCAGGGGGATTGTCAACTGGCGTATAAACAGCTCAGGCATCGCATGCGCAGAAGGGTGATCGCATGATATGCGGATGCGAGTACGGGCGAAAAGGGAGGGAGGAGACCGGAAGAGGCGAGATTTAAACTGGGCACTTGAATCAATCGTAAATGTGGAGGGGACCAAAAATAGCAACCCAAAGATATAAATGAATAAGTAATTTTATTTAAGGCCCTTGGGGCGTTCCATCAGAGCAAGTAAAAATACATTTCAAGTAAATTTTGGAACAAGTGGACAGATTCTGTACATTATTCGGTTTACGGTTGTAGAATAAACAGTTATATATAAAAACAGTCAACGAGCAGAGAAAAAAACTCCTTATGAAAGAAACTAGATGAGTACAAATTGACTAACTTTTAATGAGAAAAAAACTGCCGCTCGTGAAAGGGAAAATATGCGGGCAGAACAAGATTGGCCTGCATATGGCATTTTAGAAGGGATTCAAAACGTAAGTCGTCAAGGCAGAGCTTCCTAAACCGGACGAGGTTAACCGCCTCGAATTGGTAAGATAGGGAAACCTAGGCGCGATCGGGCACAGTCCGCTTAGATTCCAGTAGGGGATGGGACACTAGACGCTGGGGCGGTCATCAACGTGTAGAGGGGAGAATGCGACCCTGAGATCTTTTTACAGACCGACCAAACTACCGGCAAATGGCGAAAGTAGAGGATTCATGGCGTGGTCGTCAACAGACCACTTGGGGTCGGAATGGGGAGTTGACATCGTCCTCGAAAATCAACGATTGGGGGATGGGGGTTCAAAAACGCGGGGGCCAGAGCGAAATTCTAACGAGTGTCGATGATAAGCGAAACGAAGCGGCTAGGAGCGTGCACGTCAATATAGCCACGCTACTTCTTTGAGGGAATTCATCAGGAAAGATATTGCATTCGGTGAACTGCAAAATCGAAAAAAATCGACATTTCTGATGAGGTAACCTAGGAAACAAAAGTACGCACAAGAGAAAGAAATGTGAGCAGGTACGGTGACTGCGTGACCTTTAGGACCATGCGGAGAAGCGAAGCCCAAACACTTTAAGACTGACGAATGATGCCCGTCGACCTTGGCGCAAAGGTCACGCAGGTGCGAGACGGCGAGGCCGAGAAGACACACGAAGGCCGGTCTTGCGGATGTGTGAATAACGTCGCGTGGTTGAGTAGAGACGAGGAAATTGGAACGGATTAAGTCAGGGTATTTGCCGAGAGGCTGTCAAAATAAACTGTCTGAGTCAGGGTTCAGAGCGGAAAGTTAGCTGGACACTTTAGACGAAGTATCCTCCGAACTTTGAGCTTAGTATGGTCATGTAACTGGAAGTGACGGCAGCCGACCAGAAGATCGAAACTGCGGGAAGTCGGTAACAAGCATAGCGCAGGGCACACCAGCAGTGACAAGGACCAAAAAAGAATAAACAGAGGAGATCGGTGTTAAGAGAACAGGTGCCGAAGTTAATGCTTGGCGAGGTGCTGACGGCCTGAATGAAGTGGCCGGAGTTAAGACACCGACGATTGGCTGCTCTGGGGAGGGAGGAGATAACGCTCAGATGCGCACCAGAATCAACCAGGAAACGTTGCTGTAGACTTAGAAGAGTTGACCGGGGCTAGAGCTGCCTGGAAGATTGGTTGCAGTGACCTACGGACTGGCCCCTTTATTGTGTTGGGAGGCAGATTAGCGGGGAGAGAGGCAGCTACGGGCACTGGCACAAAAGGTTGTGTTGGGACGGGATTAAACGTTGGCTGCGCATAATATAGAATAGGTTTATTATGGCACATCTTGGTGCTGTCAGGCAGACATTTACGGTAAGTGACCTCGGTTGGCCATAGGATGAGATCGGGGCAGGCAGAACAAAAGCTATGCCATCGGCAGGTTTCACAATCTCGGACGTCGGGTGAGATAGGGGATTGGTTAGAGAAGTCGAGGAAGTGAAGTGTGAGCAAAGCGACGGCTTGAAAAAGCCGTGTTGCTCTACGAGCCCTTTGGGGTTCCAAAGAATTTGTGCAGCCGACGAGGGTCAGAGAGGTCGATCGCGTTTACCTTCTGGTCGGGGTTTCCCTGAGAACGTTCAAGGGAACAACGACGGACAGAGCGCCTGGTCTTCTCACCGACTTTGAGATGGTGCCAACAGAATTTATGAATCCTCGAACAAGAACGGAAATGACGTTAGTCTCTGCCAAGGGTGAGTTGAGGTCAGCCAGTGGAGCGATCCGACCACAAAGTGGCAGCGGTAACCGATAGTTGAGCTATATATGCCTTGATCTCAACCAGGTCAGAGAAAGTCGATACATCGGAAGGCTGCGAGATCTGCGAAACCGACAAAGAAGACAGAAGCTGGACCCCTATAATATGATCAGCCGTGTTAGCCAGTTTTGGGACGTCAGGGTCCTAAAAGGCACAGGCCAAAATTGTGCGCATTGTTTTTGGTGGGCGTTCTAAGAAAATTTCTTCAAAGATGTTTCCATTAATGACCACGTTCTCAGGGAAAGAGCGCATATGACGGAAGAGTTCCGGGGCTTACGATACCCCAGAGCCTCCTCTTTTAAGAATATATGGTGCCGTTTATAATCAGAAATTGAGATGAGTTGAAAAGGCTCGGTTCTAAGCTTGTGTAGGGAACATCAATGGGAGAGTCGCGCAAGACAGCTCCAAAAGCACCATTGCGTCTGATTCAGTCCACCGGTCGACCACCATACAAACACAATTGTGACCGATGGCCAGTAAGGTGACCTGCGGTTTTTTTCTAGGTCGTGATATACCGAAACGCGCCAGATTTATTATCGTAAGGGATGATCATAGTTTGCCGTGGGGGTGGAGTCTCCATTGTCAACCTCTCTCTCTCTCTCTCTCTCTCTCTCTCTCTCTCTCTCTCTCTCTCTTCCCTTTCCCCGACATCACTCGATTGCCTAGGCTGGCCAACCAGTTAATGCTGCGATTGGGCACAAGTGGCTGACGGAGCAACACAGCCCGTCTATGCTTGCGGGCGCGACCTGACCCCCACGCAATACACCTGGTTTTCACTCAGTGGAGGTGAACATGCTCAGAGTAGACTTTCATAACTTAAAGAGAAACAATGCGTCGATTTAAAAATTGAGAAGATGAGGAAGGTATTTTACTTGCTATTCTCGAACGACTTTTCCTAGGAATTCTAAAGGGGATAAATAACAATTCGGACACACATGATTTACGGTTGTTTCTATTATTGCAGATTCATTGTACGTCCCAATATTTTTGCATCTAATCTGTCCTGCGGACTTTCGTTTTGATACGAGTTCGATTTTGATCGTCACCGTCTTTTGTTAGGAATCAGCCTCTATAAACCACACACAAGGGCCTTTGTGGAACAGAATTATCCTTCTCATCCACACTTCCGACAAATAGAATAGAATAGAATGAGTTCATTTTGGCATTTCTTACGCGATCCCAGTCCCGTAAAGTACACTTGTTAAGTTACTTTAGCTTCACTCTCCGTCCTCGGTCAATGCCTCTGTCATACCTGATCTCCTGAAAGCCAACGCATCCGCGCACACTTGCCGCGAGGTCTTTGGTTTGCTTATCGTTTTGACAAAATTGGAAACAAACAGGGCCGTCCGTGTTCATAGCCTATAAGACGCACGATAAAGACAGTGAATGTCTCCTAGACGGACTTAGAGCCCACAAAATAATCTGTCCGCATCGAATACCAGAATAATTGCTGTGCGAAAGTATTTTTCCCCACCATTCTTCGCCGAGGTGTGCTTTTTACCCACATCAGTTTTGTCCAGTCTTCGTTCTTCACCGTTTCCTCACGCAGCAGCTTCAACTTCTAAATTCCTCGGGCGGAAAGTCCGATTTCTCTGAACTTCCGCCGCAATTTACATCCCGGGTTCCTCAGTTTTCGCCAAAACCTGAATACTTCATCTAAAATGCCTCGGATATTGATTCTGCATGCATCTTTATATGTATCCTTTCGGGGATGCATAACGCAAGCTGGTGCCGGCAGTCTTGAGAACTTAAATTCCGGTCTCATTACCTCCTGCCAGCATCCCCTCTTCATAATTAGTAAACACTATACGACAGCATACGAAGGTTCTGGACTGAGTTTTAAGGCGCGACGGTACTGGTCTTTTCCATAACCAGATCGGTAGACGACTCTTCTAAATTAATTATATTACGGGTTAACTCAGTTTTCTCATTTGTTTTCGAAATCTTCCGCGGATTATCCGCCATCTTTTTTAATCATTTTTGGTATCCTATTCGCTCCCCCGCGAATTTTCTTCGAGAGCCGCAGGGGAACAGTCCTCTGGTTCGGCTTATACTCAAGCCCATTCACGAAAATAATAACATCACGATTTTCCAAAGTAGGTTCAAAACTCGTACAGTTAAAGCCGAAAGAGCCTAAAACAGCAATTTCCAACATTTTTGTCGACACTCTCTGTCGTAATGACAGTGGTCCACATCAACTCGAGCAACTTTTCGGGAATATTCTATGGTGACTTTGGCAACCTTTTGAAAAGAAACAGTAACCAATCACCATTCGACCGCTTCCGCGTTGGCCGCGTGCACAACAACAATCCCCAATGTCGAAGTTGTTAAGGTGTTACAACAAGGGCTGTGGTAAGGAATTTGATCCAGAAAATACGACAGATGGTATGCAAAACTATGTTTGATTCTCATGCTCTCTAGATGCATGCGTTTACCACCCGGGTGAGCCGATATTTCACGATGCCAAAAAGAAGTGGTCTTGTTGCCAGAAGTATAGCACTGATTTTTCAGAATTTTTGAGTATGAAAGGTTGTACAAGTGGCCCACACAATGCTGAAAAACCAAAGAGTGTGCGGAAACCCGTTCCAGAAGTCGAGGTGTGCGTTTATGTTTGTATTTCTTTGGTTTTTTTGTTGACTAACGCTGCCACCCACGCTCTTTCCTAACTAAATGCGGTAGTGCGTTATATGCGCTACAAGACTTGGTATATTTGAACCTTAATCATATTTGGAAGGATTTGGTTACGAGGTACTTGTCGGTTGTGCCCAGGTGTTTGGGCGGTTGGTTTTGTGAAAGTCGTCTCACTTGACGGGCACAATTCTGCCTTGTTTTGCCACATGAAACGAGACAATTAAGCTAGACATACTTCTTAATGGATCTAGTTGGACTCACCGGAATCTTGGAACATGAAGTCAGCTAAAATACGCAAACTAATATGTTTCAGGACGGCGTGACGCAAGACTCAAACGCCCGCTTTACACACTGGCTGGTCAACGATGAGCAGGGCAATGGCTCCACTACAGGGTCGTCTTTAGTGAAGAAGTCTTTCTTTATTTGCGTCTGCGCCTTTCAATCAGGCTTAATGCAAGGTGATTTTTAGCTAAGGGTATGAGCAGCTGTGTCTGCTTGGACGCACATGTGTACGCGTGTTGCAGTCGGTCAGGCTGTAGGGTCAGTGCGTCTGAGACTTGATGTATGTGGTTATCAAATGTGGACGTCAAGCATCGTAATGATGGCTGTCGGCCACAATGCCCACCCAAGGGAATATCAGCCCCACCGTACCTCTCGATACGGTTAGAGTTGGGTCCAATGTTAGTTTGTTGCTCCATTTGATGTGCCCGTAACTGATGCCCCTTCTATTTATTTAAAGTAGTTTTGTGCAGATTTAATTCATTTATCTTTACTCACAACTAGCCCCACAATGGTATCTACCAGGTGCTGATTTCGGAATATTCTTTTTGCAGTACCTGTTTTGACTCCCGATGACATTCATTGCGTCCAATTCGGTCGGCCCCATATTGCATGTCTAGCGCGCCTAAATGTCGTTATCCGTTATGCCCGCCCAGAGCCAGACTCAGGAACGAAGTTGTGCAAGCTCGCACACTAGGCCAAATACGTTGGAGGGCAGCCCATTCCACTTCTACCCACGTCTTCAGCTGGAAACCTCGGTGAGGTTGTACTTACTTGTACATAGAAGTAAGTAAGTACAACCTCGGCGCTGTTGCCAGTCATTGCCATATCAGGAGCTATTTTCGTAGGTTTTGGGAAGGCAAACAATGTTTATGTCTATGGTCACAGTTTGTACTTTTGTACTTGAAGGCCTTATTACCGGTTAGTTAGCGCCGCTGAACACGACTTGTAGATTCTCACTGAAAAGCAATTCTCCCGGATGCCTCATCGTTCCTCAGGGTTATCGCCATCTCAGGAATCTCTGCTGTAAGTGGTCGACTGCAGCCACAGTTAGAGTTGGGCGGTAGCCGAGGACCAAGCCTGACAAGTTCACAAGCTGAATAAGATGCTTCATCTACGAGAGTGTCGTGTACGACATGGACGCAGACCAGATATTCACATTATAGCGCATTCTCGAACTCCACTATAGCTACCAACAACTGAAGGCCGCCTGTTCTGTTGATTTCACAACTGCGTTCGGCTCCGTTCGTGGCGAATCCTTGTGCCGATGATGCATCTAAACATTATACCGACAAAAACAATCGCCACGATGAAGGCCTTCTATACCCTTACCACCACACAAGTTCCGGTCCATTCCAACCTGTCCCAACCCTTCAATATTCGACCTGGCGTCAGACAACCACGACGTTAACGGTACACTACACGATTTTGGCGGTGTTGGACTTGCCTTTTGGCTCCAGCTTATCCACCTCGACCGCGCTGACGAGATCGCCCCGCCACGGATGCCCTCTGCCGACCTACTGAATGTGGATGAGATGGCTCAGTCGATCAGTTTGCCCATAACCGCTGGGAAAACCAGCGTTTCTGGGCTGCACCCCGCACTAGAAGACCGCCTCGGGATTAGTGACTGGATGAAGTTGCTGCGGAATGAATAGAGTAAGAGCGACATCGTTTTACGAATAGATTCTACTCGCATGGTTTTTACAACCCTTAGACAATATCTATGGACCCGACGCGACATCTCTATCGTCACGAAAATCTTCGTGTACTTTGCGATATATCAGGCCATCCCCGAAAGACGACTAGGGCGGTTTGGCCACGCCCTCTGTCGCCCGCTCCAAAAGCCCTGGTTTAATACCTTCGCGGGAGGTCAACTCCAAACCTGGCTTGGCACGGTGCGCCAAGACATGGAGGTGATTCTCGGACCTTCTGTATCTGGTCTCCGTCGTTAGAGGAGAGAATGCATCGAGCTGTACATAGCTGCTGCTGCAGATTGTCACGCGTGGAAAGACTCAATCGACGACGTCATCGAGATAGACTAGATCGGGCCTGGTCACTGCTGTACCAAGTAGAAGTGCAATACGTGGGCCTTATGATCACTTTCAGATTGTCCCTGAGGGTTGAGGCAGACGAGTTGTTCAAAATTCAGCACGACCTCCCGGTATTACGGTTAACTGCAATGCATACAGAATCTTGGGTGGTTTGACTCTTCAGTTCGTTTGGTTGCCCCATACAGAATGCGCAAAGGTCCGCAAAGGTCGGGTTGCCACAAAGGCCAGCAACTGTTTAACCGGAGACCCAACTTTTCCGGCAACGTTTGCCATAACTCAGCCTCTCTTGAGAGGTATTTTGAAAAAAAACTTACTTCAGTTCGAGCCAATTGGTTTCAACTGAAGACGCCTCAAATGCCACTGATGACTGAGTCGCCGTGTCGAAGCGACCGGAAACAGTTAGTGGCAGGATCCTCGGAACCTTCAAATTCAGATTCTTCGCTGGTCCAGCCTTTTCGACCATGCGTTTTGTGAGCCATAGACGAGTTCCCCAAGGAGCACGGTTGGCACCATTTTCGTCGCTTGCGTCTGCGTCACGCATCTCGCGGGAGTCTTACGTTGACCCGTCCAGCGTGCTCTGACGGCCATGCAGTCGGTTTTATTTCAAGTTTAGTCGTCGCTAGAGTACCAGGTGACTAGATGTCCCTGGAGGTGTTGCAATCAGTTATTCATAATGATCAAGCAGTTGGGCGCATCGGAACGGACAAGCTTTCCATCACTTGCGCAACAGTTTCCTATTGCCAAGCTACCATGGCCCTCGTCTGGAGAATGCAGCAAACAATCCTACCCGGAACGAAGAGGTGAACACACACGGGACACACCTGACAAAAGTCGAAGAATTATCGTGTCGGGCAGTAGACCACATAAACTGGGATGTTAACAGCAGCACTACGAAGGACCCAAAGTAGAAGTTGGCGACGCTGGTCTCCAGGATCTAGGTGAGGCTTCGGCCTGATTGCGACACCGTGTCAACCATAATTGTTATGGTAGCAGTAGTAGAGTTTCCAAGCATCTTGCACCATACTACCACGCGGAACATGGACTAGTGAGCACTTCTCGCAGAGACAGGCAAGTCCGTGTATTACCATACGGACTGTCGCATATTTAGACTCCGCGTTACTGGTTCCAGGAAAGTCTTGACTTTCTAGCGTGCGATGCACTGTTCTTTCTTCCGAGGAGAGAAAGGGGGAGGGGGGGGGAGGAAGCCCGAATACTTGCAGTTCGGCCCCCAGCGAAGGATTCAGGCGCGTCTGTGGCCGTAGGCGCCTTTATCATAAGTCTAGGTTCGCGATGTTGGAAGTCCGGTCATAGAGACTCAGTGGTTTTGTACAAGATTTTGGCGTAACTGCCAACCCGTAGCACGATAGGAGCAGAGGGAGCTGTTTAATTTCAGTTGACACTTGCTTTGTCGCTAAACCATTGTTATTCTGCGGTTGTTTTACTCGGTCCCTTCGTCCCGAAATAGCCCGTCCCCCTTCTCCCACAGTCTGTTCCGTCGCCAGAAACTGGAGCTTATGTCTGAAGGTAATACGTGTAAACAGTAAACGCCGGTGCTTCTGATTCGGACACTTTGTCGGTTTCCATTTTCCCGCTGTGTTACGCGCAAGGCAACCAACATTGTAGTGACCAAGCGGTGTGAGTGCGTGTAGTCTGAGCGCCACCCGTAATCAGGGCAATTCCAATGTTGGAAGGAGAGAGACAGAAGGCACCAGAATGAGGGGTTTATTGGGCACAGAACCGGGCGTTGTCCTCTCAGGCGGCAGTGGCCACTGGTGAAGTCAGGGCTGGTGTTGACTGCGACCAGTCATGCCTGAGAGTCCCTGAGGTAGTGGTGGTAGCCGCTTTTATAGGCTCGTGGGCCAAGCTCAAGTGGTGTCCAGTCAGTGTGTGTTGTATTTGCCGAGGGCTGGTGTCCCAGTGGCTTAGGTTGCGGTTGCAGGGGGGAGGTGCGTTCAAGTGGCCGCATGGGCAGCTGCGGCTGCGCGGACGCTGGTATGCCCGAGCTGTCGGTCGTGTGACTTCAGGTCAGCGCGTCTGGAACGGCTCACTGCAAAATAGTGGATGACCTTGAGGCGGCGAGGTCTTGAACAATGACGCCAGGCCGGCCATGATGGCCGCCCGCTGCAACATCACCCTGCATCCTCTTGATCCTGATTTTCATTTCTTTCCTTCAAGGTCCCCACTCATGTGCCCCAGCCTGTGCCAAAGTCGCAGCCGCCCCCTCCTCCGAAGGCGCCACTGCCTCGTCCAGCCCTGGATGAAAAAATGGTTGCTTTGCCAGTGAACGTGGCTACCAGCCTGACGACAGCCCTTGAGAAGCTGAAGAATGCCGCACCAGCCGCGGACTCGGAGGCTTCTGGTGATCAGGGCAACGGTGCGTCATTCTGTTGCATGCCTACCTACGCACGTGGTCAGGGTCCGCTTTGGCCACCTCGCCTTGTTGTGCGATCCAGCCGCTCACCCTGTTTAGACAGTACCGAGTCGGTCCTCTGTAGGCCCTATGGGCCATTCATACAGGCCTGATGTGGAAAGGTCGAGGATGCTTGAGTTAGGCCGGACGACGACGACACCCTCCAGTTTGTTTTAATCTTTGGGCAACCAGAAACCTGGTGTTTGGGAGTAGGTCACTCGCCCGCCCAAGTCACACACACACAAACCGTGAACCCACACTCTTTTGTCTTTGACCTAGCCTATTCTCCAGATACCGAGAATTCGACTGACATCCACCACGTGTCCCGCGGAGTGGCCGTGGCACGCGGATGTGGTGAGGCAGTGTCAGGGTGGGCGCGGGCGCGGTAGGTGACAAGACTAGACAACATTTGCTTATGACAAAGCCTGTTAGCCTTGCCTCTAAAACGCGCCACATGATAGATGCGCTAGATTAACCCCAGGGGCTAGATGAGAGTCCGACGGGCAGTATCGGAAACGTTGGAGTGCGGTGGCAGGCCCACTTGCCGGTTCACTCCGCGCTACTTGCTATCCATGCTGCCCCCTATCAGTGTGCTCTGTGGATCAGGGGGTGTGTGGTGGTACACTTGGGTGCGGGTTTACGCCGTGCCAGTCACCTGCGTCCTCCTTCGCCTCCGGTTGTCTTGGCTTTGTCTTGACACCAGTCTCAGATGGGAGGGTGGAGAGAGTGCGGTAGATGCTGCGCAAGTCGGCTATCATTTTAAATTAACTCACGCGCAAGTCACTGCGTCTGCTGTCGCCCTCCTGTGGGGCACGCGGTGGATATCGTCGGGAGCGACGGTCGAACTGTCGGTTGTGCCACACGCTTTGTACTCTAAGCCTACTAGCCTCACACCGACGACGTTATGTGGGTTTGGCAATGAGTCTGGTACCGAAATGCCCTTCCTCATGCCAACCCAATGCATTCCTCACTGTATAATAAATTAGACACAACTGAAGCTATCACGACGCGCTAAAAGCCTGGTCTGGAAGATCGCCAACTGACTGGACTGTGATCCTCCAGCTATCCCTCCCATTGTTAGGGCCCACTTCACATGTAGCTACGGCCAGGTCGTGTTTAGCCCGCGTAGATGGACCATCCAGGCCTTCCAACTACTGTCCCACACGACCATTTTCAGTCTCCCCGACTATATCTGACAATTAGAATACACAGTAGATGTGCTATCTCACGAAATGTCAGTCTAAATTCAAAATGCGTTTTAGATTGGAAAAGATTACTTAAGTAGCGTTGTAGTGGCGATAATCGACCCTGTAGTTCGAGGCGTGGACTTCTAAACCAACAGGTCGCGAGTTCGAGGCTCGGGTGTTCCACACTTCGGGGTTGGGTATGACTGGCTGACGATGGCTAATAAGCCAGAAATGGCCATTTCAGTCTCTCTTGTCTTTGTCGGTAATAACATTCTGCCTATATCATGCGCCGCTCTGCGGCTGCCGGTTGGACTCGAGATAGAGTCTGTTAGGCACAACGGGACGAGTGTGTTCTGTAGTAACGATCAGTGAGCGCCCCCTACCATAGTTTACAACCCTACTGCTTCTCTAATCGAAAGCACATCTTAGAATCTTACCTAGCATTTCATGAGATATGAAATGTGCCTCACCACTACGCCCTCTCTGGGACGATGGCAGATCTTGTCGCTTATGACGACCGACCTGCCAGTTCTGCTAGGGTGGCAGGCTACTCGGCAGAATTCTTGAAGCAATATTTTCCCGGAGTGAATTTAAAGCAGGCATAGACAGGAGAATTTCTTGGTACCAGTAAATTTCGCGACGGCTTATCAACCACAGCCTGTCGTTGCACAACACAGATAGCAAGTGAGAAAGGTACAGAGGTTTGAACTTCGACAGAGCAAATCAATGTAAAACAGCAAGGTCATCGTATACTGCACGTAGACTACTCAATAAAATGGTAACCTGAAAACGCAACGTAGGAAAGAAAATGGGGAAATTAACACGCCGAGGGATTTCGTAAATCAAAAGGGATTCAGGTCTACCAGGGCAAGCTGAGGTTGATCAGATCAGATCAGATTTATTAAGGGAAAAGTAGGCGAGCGCCTTTGAACTCCCTTTTGGTTACAATAACGTCATAAAAAACAATGTGTAAGGCAAGTGTGAAAAAAATTAGGTAAGTAATTACATACAACAAGCATTGGTCACTGGTATGAATTTGTCTGTGAATGCCTTCTATGTCAAGATTGTACAATATCCGACAGTTCGACCATCGATTTCGATGATGCCCACCGTGTGCCCCACAGCTGCAGCTGCAACAGTGGGAGCAGGGACGGTGACTTACGCAGGGGTTTATAGTGCCAGTAGACTTGCGTAGCATCTACCTACACTCTCTCCTCCCCCGCCTGAGCCCGGTGTCAAGACCAAGTGAAGAAGACCGGAGACGGGGGAGGCCGCAGGTGGATGGCTCGGACGGATCCTTGCCTTGGCGCTCCACTCCGCACCCCCTGGTCCACACACAAATGACCAGGATTTTGACCACAAAACAATGGGGTGGTGGCAGAGGTACAGTTGTACGACGATTGCCGACAACAGGGTCTGCCAGCGCACCCCGCAAGTATTGGCATTTGTTATTGCGCACAGATAACGCCTGCCAGAGTACGATGTGGCCCCCGTGTTGGTCCAGCGCATCTAACACGTGGCCCGTTTAGAGGACACGTACAATATCCAATACGGTACTGAATGGACCAAGTAATATCAAAGCAAGCGCGTATGTGACGGTCAGGAGATAGCGAAAATTGTAAAACGTAATGTTACTAAAATATAGAGAGTAGCATGCTCTGTAACATAAAACGTTGGATGGGGCGGGTGGCACAGGGGGGGAATTCGTTAGTTTCTGATGCTGTGGAGGTACATATCCCTGTACTGGTCAAGCATTCTCTTAAATGAGTCCACGGAGGAGGACATGACGACGTCCACAGGCAGGACGTTCCATGCCTTTACGCCCTGCCTGTGGACGTCTTCATGTCCTCACGTGGTTGACCACGTGGTCTAGCTGTTTGCATAGGTCGGGTTTCTCCCGCCGTATGCAGTCTGCCTTCAAGTAGTGCAGTAGACGAGTTGTTCGTGCTCGAACTATTACTCGAAAAGATGTTTTGGGGTCAACCGAATGACCGCTATCAAGGAGGTGCTTTGTAATTGAAGACCGTGAAATTTTATTCTCCTGCCTTAGAAGCCATCTAGGCAGGTGCTCAAGTGACCTCGCTTTTAGTTGCCTTTGCGTTCGCCCAATGTACTTGCATCCAAAAGTGCATGTGAATTCGTAAACACAATTTAACGTGGCGTGCAATGGCAAGACATCCTTCGCTCGTAGGACTTGGATGGCCTTCTTCGTAGGACTGCAGAATATGAGTTCAGCTGAGTTGTATGTTCTTTCAGTGGCGCATCTCAATCGCCGCTTCATGGTAGAATAATTGTGGTCGGCTCTCAAAGCGAACCCTCTGTTAGGGTGGCAGGATACTCGGTAGAATAGTTGTAGTCATCACTTTTCCCGCCGGCGACAAGAACTGCTCCTTTTATTTCCCAGCACTGCGTTATTTCCGGCTAGTTCTCCCTACTGCGCAAGCCATTACGACTGCTAATTTCGCCCATGGCTCGGGGTGATTCATTCATTTTTTGCCTTTTTTCCCCTATCCAGATACCGTCAAGATCTCCACTCACTGCCACAACAAGGGCTGCAAAGCTGTAAGTCTTGCCACTTTCAACTATTCGGACTGATCTGACTTTGAGGTGATGTCCGATAATCTTCGGTCGCCAGTTCACACAGGATTAGGTGTTATTTCTTACTGAGTTTATTCACCCTGAGACAGCCTTAATCAGGGGCTTGAAAGTCGATTAAAGGGGAAGCCCTCTGCGACAACTGGCTGGAGAACCACACGTTTTGGGCTAGCTGCATGCCCAGGCAAAACGCGGAACCCAGGGATGGACAATATGTCTGCTTGTTACAATCGTGGTCGTGCCTGATTCATCCGATCTCGTTGATTTCGTGAATTGATCTCCTGCACGCATGATCAGCAACGGAGATCAGATGCAGAAGGTCGAAAAACCACTTCGATGTTTTGAAGAACCGTGTCGAGCCAGCTTTCAAGTTGATCCCCTCTTCGGCAGCTCGGGGTAGGCAACGACTCCTGCTGGAGGACAACAACAAGGAATTCATGAGAGGATGATGAAGATCGCGCCCAAACTACCTTAGTCGTCTTTTACGGATGACCACAGATATTCTTATGTTGCTGTCGCGGCGAGTCTGTTCAACACCGTCAAAACCGTGCTGGGAACTTCCAAGAATCTAGTCAGTGGCTTACTTAAACTGGGAGGATAGCCTACGCCCTTGTAGGAGAATGAGACGGTACGCCGACCGCGATTTCAATGGAAGATGTTTGCTTGCGCCGCGCTAGCCTTCAGGCCACGCCAATCCGTCAACCGTGGAACCTTCGTGCAAAGGGTCCACCCTGAGGTGGAGTTTCGAGACTGACAACAGTGAGAAGATGGGGTGGGGGGAGGTGGGAGTTGGATTGTAAGACGATGGGAGCTTGACAGCGGCCTTTGATGCCGATAGACGATTTGGTCTTTGCTCGTCGACTCCTATGCCCTTGGCTCGCCCTCCTTACCGAGGCAAAACGTTTTGACCCAGTATGACCGGACTAACTGGAATCCACTTGGACGGCGATACGGTCGCCGAACAAGGGAAAACCCATCTTGATCCGTGGTGGACGCTTGTGTGTGAATGCAACTTGTGGTGGATTGTAAATTAGTTAAGTAGCAGTTACTTTTGACGTCGCGGAAACGCAAAATCCCCACCGCCAGAAAAATTTTTGTCATGAGACGAACCCCAGTCAAAAACTCAAACATGGGGGTTTTTCGTTGTTTTATTCTCTGTCACCGCGTGGATGTTGTATTTCCAATGGCCTCCAAAACGAAAAAATAGTGGCTACTTAAAATTGAAAGTACCAAGATAAGCCTCCATGAAGTCGGCGTCGTCACCTAAGCCCGGCTTGTTAGTGGTCGCGTCATTGCCCGAGCCAGGGCGGTCGAATTCGGGGAGATGCAACTGGCGCTACCTCTCCCGTAAGACAGCAAACCCCGACTGCTCTTCAACTGCGGCCTCTGTACTCCTAGACTTAGGACGTTGGCAGCAAACTGAACGGTGGCGGAAGTTGTCTCAGCCGCCTTTTATGACTTCTTAGTCGGCTTAATTCATTTTCGGTCATGGTAACTATATGGTCTGTACGGACGCCTTTTACGCATACAGCTCCGTCAGACTGCGTAACCCAACTGTTGCCAGTATGTGTTGCCATAGTAGGCTGACGACCTTTAGTAGACGGCCTGATTAGCGCATGTTCGCTCGTATTCTCCGGGCCCCAGCCCGCCGAACAGGTGCTGACTACTTCGACCAATCGGGGGAATAGATGAATGTTCATTCCCGCTGACCCGTTTGTGATTATTCGACCCAATACTGCGTTGAATTTCCCAAGTTGTCCGATGTCCGTTGACACAATTCCCCATGGTTCTACCCGGAGGGTTGCTACGCGAAGTCAGTAGTATCTGTTATCGTTCACTCCATAGCTCACGCTTCGGACTCTAAAAACGAAATCCCGATTAATCGGCCGAACTAAAGTTTCTCCTCGGATCGAGTTCGCATATCTCGCTAAGAAGGCCGCATTATTTTACAAGCTGCCGTGTTCTGGGCCGTGTAGAAAGTTTTGTGAACAGTGTCTTGTTACTTCACACGAAGCCGTAAAAAGCTGTAATTTTGTGGGAGTAGAAATTCTTAAAGACTTTAACTCGGGGCATTGCTGAACTTCATTTGCACATAGGTCCCTCTAACATCCGATCCGCAACTCGTATTCGATAAAATTGAAGCTTGAGCTACAATATTCCCTGTCGGACTCCTAGCCATCGCTGCAGTTTACTTAATGATGGTAGGAATGGCAGTTTAGGGTACGATATCTCTCCATGCGTAGGGGGGGGGGAGTTGTCTGCGTACCTGGCCAGCTAGAGTATTATTATCTAACGAGGAAACTCTAATACCGAAGACCAACCAACCACCACAAGATACTGGCCCGTCCTGTCAGGCCGCATTGCTGTCTGACTGTCTCCACTTTTCCACAACGATATTGTCGAGTTAGACGAACGAGAATTCGAAACGTTGTCACAGCTGTGACTAGTTGTTCACCAAAGAAACTGACGATAAGCAAAGCATATTGCCGCAAAAAACGGCAAGGCAGACAGCGAAATCTAAGAGCATATAAGATTGCAAATATTCGGTCTATCTATCCCTATGCATTTCAGCGCCCAACTTAAATGGGTCTGACCCATGTTTTACACACAAACATCGGAGACAAAGGTCAGTTTTATTTTCCTTCTTGGTAAGAGACCGAAGGATGATCGGGCCTCATTCCACAAGCAGGATCTCACTCTTCTACACTTTCCAAGTTACTGAACGAAATCGTAGGTTTGGGGCTTTGGAAAGGCCGTTTATCCTAGCGGCCTTTGGGGCCCTGCCTAAACAGAAGATTTGTCAAACACCTCACAGAAGTTGAGGCCGGTTAGGTCAGGTATGACCAGCTCCATGCGTAGGTAAGTAGTCGAGGCGAAGCTGTTTTTGTGTCCCCCCACTAGTTCTGCGTGAAAACCTGACTGGGTCGCTAACCTGTGCCATTTTTGCCCCTCAGACATACCGTGGACCCGAGTCGAACAGCGAAATTTGCCTCTACCATCCGGGAGTGGCCATCTTCCATGAAGGGTAGGTCATGTTGCAGCCATTTCTACACGTACTCCGATTCTGATATAAAAACGTTCACTGAGGCGTTTTAAGTAGGCGGTATTATGTGAATGAATGATAACCACTCTGATTGCAGCCCATTCAACGCTTCTTTGACAGAATGAAATTCTGGAGCTGTTGCCAACGCAAGACAACGGAATTTGACTCGTTCCTGGAACAGGAGGGCTGCACCTCGGGAAGACACAATTGGACGAAAGAGGTAAGCCTATCTGGTATCGTCTATTACGTGTATATGCGCACCATGCCAGAGTCCTCCTTCCCTCTCACCATCCCTCTATCTCGTAGTAATCTTCGTGCTAACCCCCCCGTCCATCTCATTCCCTTTCAACAGGATGCCGCTGCGACCAATATGATGCTCTCTCCGGCCTTCACAGAATGTCGATTTGACTGGTTCCAATTGCCCGACTCCGTCAATGTCTCCATCTACGCCAAGAATACGTTGCCCGAGTCCGTTAAAGTCCACTGCAATGGCGTCCTTCTGACTGTCTACTTCATCTACGAAGCAGGAAAGTCGCATTATGATCGCACCTTCAACCTTCTCGGGGTAAGACTACTCTGAAAAAGGGACCGCTTTATGCTACTTCTAAGACGTTTCAGACAGTATTGCAGAACAGAAAGAATCCATAAAGCTATTGTGAACTGAGTGTGATTTTTTTGGAACGTTTTTTTACAATGTCATCTGATTGTGGCAGTCCTCACTGAAACAGCACATGCAGCTATAAATTTCCACAGGCGGTGTGATATGAGCTATTTTGTACACCATCAGTACATCTAAACAGGTTTGAAAGTCAGAAATTTAAAGGCTTTGCCGGGGGATGTATTTCCGCCGTTTTATAGACTATTTCCTTAGCTTCGTTGAAGAATAACAAGGAGCGAAAAGGGATTTTTGACTATAGATGCACGTTATTTGAGGAGAATTTCCGTACTGTCTGTGCGTGGTGACCCCTAACCTGGACAGAAAATTTCAAGCACTTCGACGATCGCAAACGACGACGTCCACGATGACTTGCGCGTGAGGAGGACTTGCATAGCATCCATCGCACCCCCTCCTCCATGACCCGCCAGACTCTGATGACAAGACCTGCCTATGCTGTCTCGTGCAACATGGGGTCCTCTCGGTCATAGGCGCATTCGCGAGAGCCCATCGTAAAACAACACAGTACTAGCCTCTTCGCAGCACACACACAAAACACATGGGTCTATTCGGTCACACACGCATGTATGGCAACTGTGAACAACAGATCACATACCGTTCATGCGAAAGACAGGCATGCCAGGCAAATCGCCAACGTCGATACGGCTGGCAGAACTCCGAAGATGAGAATG
>CACRXP010000580.1:154298-182736 GCA_902702965.1 Spirometra erinaceieuropaei
TACAATAGATGTGCTATCTCACGAAATATCAATTTAGATTCAAAATGCGTTTTAGATTGGAAAAGGTTGCTTAAGTAACGTAATGACGATTATCTTTCAGCATAATCAGTATATTTAAGTTGTACTAGAATGCCAGCCTTTGACTGCGCCTCCCTCCAGCGGCCTGCGAAAACTGCACTCTGCAAAAATGACCACTTAAGTAGTATAAGTGCTTCCCATCGATTTTCAAAGCCCTCACAAATCCAAACATACCCTACTGAAAACAAGCAAAATGTATTCTCCCCTGTACGTATTTGGTCGCAAATTACATCTTTTTCAAATTTTGTACTTGAAGAAAGGAATTCTTTCGGTTTTAAGGGATTCAAAATTATGATATTTTTGACGACCGTGGAATGTCCACTCACGGAGCATCGTATCCGTCAATTTACTCGTGGTGCCTGTAAAGTACATAACATAGTCCACACCCACTGCGTATAAAAATGTATGATTTCCTTTACACGGAAAATACGCGCCTTTTAGTTTGGAGACCCTGAATGCAAGTCGCGTTTAGAACCATCCGGGAGTCAGAGTTTTTTAAAACCGAAAGAACCTCTTTCTTCAAGCAGAAAGTTTGAAGAAGTCGCACTTTGTTACCCAGTGAGTACAAGAAAGCACATTTTGTCCGTGTTTTCTGTAAAGTGTATTTGACTCTACAAGGACTTCGAAGACCAATGGCGAAATGGATGCAATTCAAGTATTTATTTTTACAGTGTAGTTTTCCATATTGACCCAACTGTGAAAAACTCGGCGTCTCGGTGGGATTCGAATCCACGCAGTAAGGGGAAGGCTTTAGTACAGCCAACGCTCTAACCACTTGAGCTACGAGGCCCCGCCGGACGACGCGAGTTTAATCACATTTGGGTAACAGGGTACACAGGTCGGGTTTCTTCCGCCGTATGTAGGCTGCCTTCAAGTAGCGCAGTAACCGAGTTGTCCGTGCTCGAACTAATACTCGAAAAGATGTTTTGGGGTCAACCGATCGACCGCTATCAAGGAGGTGTTTTGTAATAGAAGACCGTGGAATCTTATTCTCCTGCTTTAGAAGCCAGTTAGGCAGGTGCTCAACTGACCTTGCTGCCAGTTACCTTTGCGTTAGCCCAATGTACGTGCATTCACAAGTGTGTGTGTGAATTCGTAAGCACAATTTGACGTGGCGTGCAATGGCAAGGCATCCTTCGCCCGTAGAACTTGGATAGCCTTCTTCGTAGGGCTGCAGAATATGAGTTCAGCTGAGTTGTATGTTCTTTCAGTGGCGCATCTCAATCGCCGCCTGATGGTAGAATAGTTCTAGTCGGTTCTCAAAGCAAACCCTCTGTTAGGGTAGCAGGATACTCGGTAGAATAGTTGTAGTCATCACTTTTCCCGCCGGCGACAAGAACTGCTTCTTTTATTCCCTAACACTGCGTTCTTTCCGGTAAGTTCTCCCTAGTGTGCAAGCCATAACGACTTCTGATTTCGCCCATAGCTCAGGGTGATTCATTCTTTTTTTGCCTTTTTTCCCCTATCCAGATACCGTCAAGATCTCGACTCACTGCCACAACAAGGGCTGCAAAGCTGTAAGTCTTGCCACTTTCAACTGTTCGGACTGATCTGAAGACGAAGATAGGCTCTCCAGAAGAGGTTTATTTAAGTGCTGACGTTTCAAAGAGCTGGGTCGGCTCTTCACTGTCAAAGCGTAAAATGCACTTAATCGACCAGAAATTTAATTTAAAGTGGGATGTTGTGTTGACCGGCCTCATGCTGATCGATTTTTGCCTCCTCTCGCTGCCTCAGCCTCTCGGGAGATGGTTGACGGGCGTTTTTCCTGTGTGCTTTGTGAGTCACCACTCCGTCGAGGAGAGCTGAGCGAACCTTTGTCAGGCGGTCGGTCTGGCGGTTCTTGTTCTTCCTCACCGAGTAAACTCAGCGTCGGGCTATCTCCGTGCGGCCTTCTTAGGTCCGGTGTGGTTGTTTGGTCCTGAGCTCTACGATTATGATGACGTAGGACTTTGTAAGCTGCAGGAAGGTCCAGATGCCTGTTGATAGAGTGGGCATCGAAAAACCACGCATCGAGAGTTAGCCGTTCTTTTTTTGTGTTGCCTCGGCCTAAGATGGTAGCCCTCTGGAGGTCAAAAGTATGCCCCGTTTCTCCAACGTGTGTTGCTAGTTGAGAGTTAGGGTCTAACCTCCGAGTGGCCGATTTGTGTTCTTGTAGGCAAGTTTGCTAAACCTCTTTCGGAGAGCCTGTCTTCGTCTTCAAATAATCAACCCGGATATCTCAAATTTGCCAATCTGTTCGGACTGATCTGACTTTGAGGTGATAGACGATAATCTCCGGTCACTAGTTCACACAGGATTAGGTTCTATTTCTTACTGAGTTTATTCACCCTGAGACAGCCATAATCTGGGGCTTGAAAGTCGATTAAAGGGGAAGCCTTCTGCGACAACTGGCCGGAGAACCACACGTTTTGGGTTGGCAGTATGCCCAGGCAAAACGCGGAACTCAGGGATGAAAAACATGTCTGCTTGTTACAATCGTGATCGTGCCTGATTCATCCGATCTCGTTGATTTCGGGCATTGTTCTCCTGCACGCATGATCAGCAACGGAGATCAGCAATGGAGATCAGATGCAGAAGGTCGAAAAACCACTTCGATGTTTTGAAGAACCGCGTCGAGCCAGGTTTCTAGTTGACCCCCTCTTCGGCAGCTCGGGGTAGGAAACGACTCCTGCTCGAGGACAGTAACAAGGAGTTCATGAGAGGATGATGAAGATCGCGCCCAAACTACCTTAGTCGTCTTTTACGGATGACCACAGATATTCTTATGTTGCTGTCGCAGCGAGTCTGTTCAACATCGTCAAAACTGTGCCGGGAACTTCCAAGAATCTAGTCAGTGGCTTACTTGAACTGGGAGGATAGCCTACGCCCTTGTTGGAGAATGAGACGGTACGCCGACCGCGAGTTCGATGGAAGATGTTTGCTTGCGCCGCGCTAGCCTTCAGGCTACGCCAATCCGTCAACCGTGGAACCCTCGAGCAAAGGGTCCACTCTGAGGTGGAGTTTCGAGACTGACAACAGGGAGAAGATGGGGTGGGGGGAGGTGGGAGTTGGATTGTAAGACGATGGGAGCCTAACAGCTGCCTTTGAGGCCGATAGACGATTTGGTCTTTGCTCGTCGACTCCTATGCCCTTGGATCGCCCTCCTTACCGATGCAAAACGTGTTGACCCAGTGTGACCGGACTAAATGGAATCCACTTGGACGGCGGCACGTTCGCCGAACGAGGGAAAACCCATCTTGATCTGTGGTGGACGCTTGTGTGTGAATGCAAGTTGTGGTGGGTTGTGAATTAGTTAAACAGCAGTTACTTTTGACGCTGCGGAAACGCAAAATCCCACCACCAAAAATTGTTTGTCATGAGACGAACCCCGGTCAAAAGCTCAAATATGGGGGGTTTTCGTTGTTTTATTCGCTGTCACCGCGTGGATGTTGCATTTCCAATGGTCTCTATAACGAAAAAATAATGGCTACTTAAAATTGAAAGTACCAAGATAAGCCTCCATGAAGTCGGCGTCGTCACCTGAGCTCGGCTCGTTGGTGGTCGCGTCATTGCCGAGGCCAGGACGGTCGAATTCGGGGAGACGCAAATGGCGCTGCCTCTCCCTTAAGACAGCCAACGCCGGCTGCTCTTTAACTGCGGCCTCTGCACTCCTAGGCTTAGGACGTTAACAGCAAACTGGACGGCGAAGGAAGTTGTCTCAGCCGCCTTATATGACTTCTTAGTCGGCTTAATTCGTTTTCGGTCATGGTAACTATATGGTCTGTACGGACGCCTTTTGCGCACACAGCTCCATCAGAATGCGTAATCCAACGGTCGCGAGTATGTGCTGCCATTGTAGACTGACGGCCTTTAGTAGACGGCCTGATTAGCAGATGTTCGCTCGTATTCTCCGGCCCCCAGCCCGCCGAACAGGCGCTGACTTCTTCGACCAATCGAGGGAATAGATGAATGTTCATTCCCGCTGACCCGTTTGTGATTATTCGATCCACTACTGCGTTGAATTTCTCAAGTTGTCCGATGTCCGTTGACACAATTCCCCATGGCTCTACCCGGAGGGTTGCTACGCGAAGTCAGTAGTATCTGTTATCGTTCACTCCATAGCTCACGCTTCGGACTCTAAAAACGAAATCCCGATTAATCGGCCGAACTAAAGTTCCTCCTCGGATCGAGTTCGCATATCTCGCTAAGAAGGCCGCATTATTTTACAAGCTGCCGTGTTCTGGGCCGTGTAGAAAGTTTTGTGAACAGTGTCTTGTTACTTCACACGAAGCCGTAAAAAGCTGTAATTTTGTGGGAGTAGAAATTCTTAAAGACTTTAACTCGGGGCATTGCTGAACTTCATTTGCACATAGGTCCCTCTAACATCCGATCCGCAACTCGTATTCGATAAAATTGAAGCTTGAGCTACAATATTCCCTGTCGGACTCCTAGCCATCGCTGCAGTTTACTTAATGATGGTAGGAATGGCAGTTTAGGGTACGATATCTCTCCATGCGTAGGGGGGGGGAGTTGTCTGCGTACCTGGCCAGCTAGAGTATTATTATCTAACGAGGAAACTCTAATACCGAAGACCAACCAACCACCACAAGATACTGGCCCGTCCTGTCAGGCCGCATTGCTGTCTGACTGTCTCCACTTTTCCACAACGATATTGTCGAGTTAGACGAACGAGAATTCGAAACGTTGTCACAGCTGTGACTAGTTGTTCACCAAAGAAACTGACGACAAGCAAAGCATATTGCCGCAAAAAACGGCAAGGCAGACAGCGAAATCTAAGAGCATATAAAATTGCAAATATTCGGTCGATCTATCCCTATGCATTTCAGCGCCCAACTTAAATGGGTCTGACCCATGTTTTACACACAAACATCGAAGACAAAGGTCAGTTTTATTTTCCTTCTTGGTAAGAGACCGAAGGATGATCGGGCCTCATTCCACAAGCAGGATCTCACTCTTCTACACTTTCCAAGTTACTGAACGAAATCGTAGGTTTGGGGCTTTGGAAAAGCCGTTTATCCTAGCGGCCTTTGGGGCCCTGCCTAAACAGAAGATTTGTCAAACACCTCACAGAAGTTGAGGCCGGTTAGGTCAGGTATGACCAGCTCCATGCGTAGGTAAGTAGTCGAGGCGAAGCTGTTTTTGTGTCCCCCCACTAGTTCTGCGTGAAAACCTGACTGGGTCGCTAACCTGTGCCATTTTTGCCCCTCAGACATATCGTGGACCCGAGTCGAACAGCGAAATTTGCCTCTACCATCCGGGAGTGGCCATCTTCCATGAAGGGTAGGTCATGTTCCAGCCATTTCTACTCATACTCCGATTTGGATATAAAAACGTTTACTGATACGTTTTAAGTAGGCGGTATTACGTGAATGAATGACAACCACTCTGATTGCAGCCTATTCAACGCTTCTTTGACAGAATGAAATTCTGGAGCTGTTGCCAACGCAAGACAACGGAATTTGACTCTTTCCTGGAACAGGAGGGCTGTACTTCGGGAAGACACAATTGGACGAAAGAGGTAAGCCTATCTGGTATTGCTGGCCGAAGTATCGTCTATTACGTACGTGCCTATGCGCACCATGCCAGAGTCCTCCTTCCCTCTCACCATCCCTCTATCTCGTAATAATCTTCGTGCTAAACCCCCCCCCCCCCATCTCATTCCTTTTCAACAGGATGCCGCTGCGACCAATATGATGCTCTCTCCGGCCTTCACAGAATGTCGATTTGACTGGTTCCAATTACCCGACTCCGTCAATGTCTCCATCTACGCCAAGAATACGTTGCCCGAGTCCGTTAAAGTCCACTGCAATGGCGTCCTTCTGACTGTCTACTTCATCTACGAAGCAGGAAAGTCGCATTATGATCGCACCTTCAACCTTCTAGGGGTAAGACTACTCTGAAAAAGGGACCGCTTTATGCGACTACTAAGACGTTTCAGACAGTATTGCAGAACAGAAAGAATCCATAAAGCTATTGTGAACTGAGTGTGATTTTTTTGGAGCGTTTTTTTACTATATCATCTGATTGTGGCAGTCCTCACTGAAACAGCAAATGCAGCTATAAATTTCCACAGTGGGTGTGGTATGAGCTATTTTGTACACCATCAGTACATCTAAACAGGTTTGAAAGTCAGAAATTTAAAGGCTTTCCCGGGGATCTATTTCCGCCGTTTTTAGACTCTTTCCTTACCTCTGTTGACGAATAAAAAGAAGCGGAGAGGGATTTGTGACTATGGATGCACGGTACTTGAGGAAAATTTCCGTATTCTCTGTGCGTGGCGAACCCTAATCTGGACGAAAAATTTCAAACACTTCAACGATCGCAAATGACGACGTCCACGGTGACTTGCGCGTGAGGAGGACTTGCATAGCATCTATCGCACCCCCTCCTCCATGACCCGCCAGACTCTGATGACAAGACCTGCCTATGCTGTCTCGTGCAACATGGGGTCCTCTCGGTCATAGGCGCATTCGCGAGAGCCCATCGTAAAACAACACAGTACTGGCCTCTTCGCAGCCCACACGCACACACAAAACACATAGGTCTATTCGGTCACACAGGTGTGTATGGCAACTGTGAACAACAGATCACACACTGTTCATGCGAAAGGCAGGCATACCAGGCAACTCGCCAACGTCGACACGGCTGGCAGAACGCCGAAGGTGAGAATGTGCGCATACCAATCACGTGAGACGCGTGTACCCTGGCGAAGACTAATACCATCAGTTTTCAAAAACTTTTCCAATTCCCGAATAGTTTTGAACCCGCTCTACCATTACATTTGGATTCAGGGTTTCCAAACTACAAACCGTATATTTTCCGCGTACGGAAAACCGCACATTCCTCCTGCGGTAATAGACGGGGACCATATAGGGTTCATAAAATTTAGCAGTGGATTTGATCCATATTCAGAACATACAATGGCGAGCGAACGTTCCTTTCGATAACTTCTCGGCAGGCCAGTACAGCTATGTGGGACGGGGTACAGTGAGTGAAAACAATCGATAAAAGTTAGTTTTTAAAATACATGCTGGGCAAGAGCGGAAGGGCGCAGAAAGTTGTATGTGGTTAGTCAACCCTTGACCACGGTAAGCGCGGAGCCTGAACAAGGTTCTTTTGGGCACATAGGGTCGGTTTTCGTAACCGTATGGCGGCCGCTTCTGCTGTTGCCAACAGGCGCTGGCCCAGTAGCTTAGGGTAGCTCGAGGGGACCTTGTAAATCACACGAAATGCTTCAGTGGGGTCCACACGATGCCCTGAATCCACTGCATGCGCAAGGATGGCGCTGTCTATTCTCCTAGTTTCACCCTTTGCCAGCCATGCGGGAAGGTGCTCTCGTATTCTTTTAGAAAGGCGCCGACTCCTACGACCTATATAACCTGCTCCACAGGAGCAAGTGAATGAGTAGATGCACATTGAGGCGGTCTGAGGTGGCAGCCTATCCTTGCCACGTTGGTAAATGCAGAGATAGGACGATTTATGAACGGTCATTCCACGGTATTTAAAAGTCCCACAATTAGAAACTTTTTTAAAACCGAATTATGTCCCTCCTTCAAATATAAAATTGGAAGAAAACGTAATTTTCTACCGAATGACCAAAAGAATGAATATTTTTATGCATGTTTACTATGAAATATAATTGGTTTTTTAGGGGCATTGAAAATCAAAGAGAAAAATGCATGCTACCTAAGTAGTCATTTTTTACAGAGTGTAAATTTGCATGCAGCCGGAAGTTCATTCGAAAGCCGGCATCCTGAGGTAACTGAAATATTATAGAATTATGTTGCAGGCTGACTAGTTTTACAACCCTACTTAATTAATCTTTTCGAAACGAAAACGCATTTTGGAATTTCGGTGGACATTTCATGAGTTAGCCCGCCTACCGTATTAGTATGACAACGTTACTCCACTGCACACAGTCTCTCCGTGACAGTGATTAATCCACAGTCGGGCCTGTTCTATCCTGTTTTCTCTGACGCTATCAAACAGTTCGTTTGCATTTTGAAGGGGGGGGGGGGGGGGGGGTTTGCCGTGCCACGGCAGTGCTCCGAGAAAGCCTATTTGTACCTTGTTCTGATTTTAAAATGTTTCCCCTATAGAGAATGCAATTTTTCGTTTAGTTATCGCTGTGCTGACTTTTGTGCGCCCATATTACAGAATTTAAAATGCTTCCCGTCCATTTTAATCTACATTTGAATTAGATCAGTGAAGTCCCCACGTAATTGAATGCCACAAACTGGGGGTGTGTCCCACTCCTCAGTGGTACAGCCCTAGACCTTAAACTCAACTAGCTAGGGTTACTATTGAGGGCAATGGTATAGAGAAGGACTCCACTTAACCGTCAGTTAGAAGGAGATTTTGCGTGAACAGCCCAGTATCTAAAGATCTGTAAAATAAAGGATCATCTCAAGCCAATATACCTTTTTCAAATACTTTGTATTCTAGAATGTATTATTTTATGAATACGTCTCACTGGAGCGAAATATGACCTGGTGTGAGTAAGAAATTCAAAAAATAACATTTCAAGACAGTTGATGCACTGCTTAACTCCTGATAATTTAATAATTTGTTTTGGCACAATCAGTAATGTAGTCAGCAGTTCAGTATCGTCTTCGAGAAGGCCATACTGCTTCACTTCAAGACTAAGTGAAGTCTTCTGTTGCCGCTTCACGTGACTGATAAAGCATGATGACATTAGAAGTATATCCTCGCCTATTCTCCTGACAATCAAAAGGCCTCTACCAGATGTTTAACGAAATCACATACAACCACGATAGGAGAGGTCAATTTCTTTTTGGCTCAAGGAGACGCTTTAGTTTCGAAACCGGCAGTGGGACTATTATTAAAGTCGTTTTATGACTGGCACAACTAGGCTTTTTCCGTCTGGTGATTTCACTACTCTGAGATGAAGATCGGGCTCAGAGGTTGACTGTGTGGATTACCAGGCCACAAACGACTAACTGGCTATCATGTGTGTGAGAATACATCTGTTCGCGTTGGAGTCCATCACGTAACATGGTTTTCCTTGCGGTGGACGGACGTATAGTGCTAAACCTATTAGACATGAACCAGTTGTGTCTCGAACCGGAACAAGGGAACTCACTGAATAAAATTCGTCCTCATCTTATCTACTTCGTTATGCCTTCCTTGTATGCTGTTTGATGCATTTCATTTATAGATGGTACTTTGAGAGGGTGCTTAATACAACTATTAACCATTTGCCGGCAGCGGTGTAGAGAAGGACCCCACTTAACTGTCAGTAGACTGTGGGTCGTGCCGTACGTGATTTAATGGTAAAGGGAGTTTTATGGGTGGGACAGCACACTAGACAGTAAGCTGACAAAATGAAAGAAAACGCACAAATTGCCTGGATTTATGCCGAAAGTCTTATCCTACGCTATTGTATGACAACGAAGATGAGAGCAGTAATTAAACAATAAGCAAAAAGTTAATTTCACAAAATAACGGATTTTGAGTTAAGGTGTGGGGTCGTGAGAAGTAATCATTGTTGGCAGTGTAATTTCTTCAACAGCCTGCAAATGTGTGCCAAGATAAAACCCCGTATGACACGATCCACTGCCTACTGACAGTTAAGTGAGGTCCCTCTCTATACCGTTGCCCTATCGAGAGTTATTTAACCGATCAGTAAGAGCCTCGTAGATTGTTTAGTTAGAGCGTTGGCTGTACTCAAGTCTTGCCCTCGCCGTCGTGGTTTTGATTGTCACCAAGGCCACCGACTTGTGTAACTGGCTGACGACAGAACACAAGCACTTGCCAGTATTTTCAGACTTCTCTGTCGGTAAACTGCTGCGCAATGCAGGCGAAATGACGAGTTAGTCTTTGCTGATTTTGTTTGCCCGAGAAAAAAAAAAACTAAAACGCGCTCAACACAATTTGTAAAACAAGTCCCCCATCCTCCTTCCCATTCAGATTGTTGACCCGAGCAGATCCAAGGTAAATCTCACCGCCACGAAAATGGAGATTGCTCTGAAGAAGGCCGAGGCGCAAGCCTGGTCCGCCCTGGAGACACGCCCGACGAAACCTGAGAAGGAGAAGGAGGAGGACACCTAAGATGGAGAAACACACACCTTCCGTCCTGTCT
The DNA here is from genome assembly GCA_902702965.1 of Spirometra erinaceieuropaei. Taxonomy (NCBI): domain Eukaryota; kingdom Metazoa; phylum Platyhelminthes; class Cestoda; order Diphyllobothriidea; family Diphyllobothriidae; genus Spirometra; species Spirometra erinaceieuropaei. The sequence goes on from CACRXP010000580.1 coordinate 164,479, forward strand.
GTCCCTCTTCGTGTGTCTCGCCGTGCGAACAAGAAGGGCACAAGTGTTCCCAGTTCTGCTGTTTTTACAATTCCATTCTCAGACACTCCTACGCCTGCACACACATACACACACCAAACACAGTCCGGTGTATCAAGATAAATCTTGCGTTTTTGCCCAGTTTTGTAGGCTTTTGGGCGGGGGCGCACGCGTGTGTGCTACACTTGCGCTGTTAGTCAGTAGAATCGGGGGAGTACTGTGCCTCATTTTCACGCCTGGTGTTTAAGCGAGCTAGCTGGGCTCTGGGGCTCTCGAAAACTTTGTGCCAGGATTAACGATACAATCGGTCGCAAAGGCACTTCAGCTTTGTGGACTTTTGGTAGTCCATAGACCCTAGCTCAGTTTGTTTCAGGTACTTAGCAATGTCTCCCGACAGTTGTTTTTTTTTCCTGTGAGACGCTTCAGCACTTTATTAATAGAGGAAGTTTGTACTTTGGTAGGGTTCGCGGAAAATGGTTTGAAATTTGGCCTGTCTTCTAACAGTGATGGCATCTTTGCTTTATAGTCCGCTCTATTCAAAATGGCAATAGAGCCACCTTTGTCAGCTGGGAGAATGATGTTTTTGTCAGTTCTAAGGGTTTTTAACGCTTTCTGTTCCAACTACAAGATTTCCAAGTGGCTATTCCAACAACTTCATCCACTTACGCGGAATTGTGAAATTTCGATTGCGAACTCAACAGAGTTTCTAAAAAGATTAAGAGGAATCACAGTTTCTACCTACGAGATCATGGTCTCCTTCGATGTCGTCTTCCTCTTTACGTCCATACCACTGTATTTGGCAAAACAATACACAGAGGATCTCCTGAAATCCTATGACACGAATGTCCCCGCTACTGCCTTACTCGAAATCATAGACCTGTGTATGGAAGCTAATTCTTCGTTCGACCAACAACTGAAAGGCGCCCAATGGGTTCATCTATCTCTGGCTTCCTCGCCGAGGTCACTGTGCTAAAACTAGAGGCCACGGCTCTTCCATTAGTTAACCCGAAGTTGTGGTTGCGATATGTGGACGACACATTTGTGGTCGTTAAAAAAGATCAACTGGAATTAAATTCACACTCGAGGAAGAAGTTGACAAAGAACTCCCGTTTTTAGATGATCTCGTGCAGCGGAAGACTGATGGAACATTGCGCACATCGGTGTACCGCACAGAAACCTAAGCGGAGGTCATTCTGCTCTATGAGAGCAATCACCCCATTTCCCACAAACGGAGTACGATCAACAGTCTGCCTAGTCGAGCGAAACACTGCTCGGACGAAGAAGGCTACCGAGCCGAACTAAATTACTTGCATGAATTATTTTCTCGGAATGGGTAACCCAAGGATTTTGTACGTCGATGCATGAGACAGAACGAGTCAAAGGAAACAGAATCAAGTACTTCCAACCAGGCACCGAAGCCAAACACTTGGCGAACTCTCCCCTACATTAAAAACGTGTCTGAACTCCTTGAAAGGCACCTAAGGAAACACCAAATCCTAGTGGCACACAGACAAGCGACTACCTTACGCACTCAGATAGTACACCCTAAGGATAGGGTCAGCTCTTTGGATAAAAAGAAAGTCGTCTACAAGATCCCGTGTGAGGCCTGTGATGCAGTTTATTGTGGTCAAACAGGAAAATCCGCCTCCGCGAACACCAGCTGGCAGTAGAGAGGCGAGACCATCTGTCTCAAGTAGCCATGCATACCCTGGAAACCCGGCATGCCTTCGCTTGGGACAGAACTCGGATTGTCGATGTCTGCCCTTTCAAAAAAGGCCGAGAGTTCCTCGAAGCCATGCACTCGGACGACTCATTTATCAACCGGCACATTGAGTTGGATGCCGCGTACAAAAGTCTGGAGGAGAAGTGGAAGAGACGAGAGCCAATCAGAACAGAATGACGCAAACAGCGGCCGCTCACTGGCGCACGCGCCGAACAATTATCGACTTTCAAGTGCACTGCGAGATATTAACTGTTTTCGACACATTTGCTCTCTGTCTGCGTTTGAAGACGACCTGGAGAACCAACGTCGAAAATTCACGCAATAAAACTCCTTTTCCCAAAGAACACTCCTGACTTCAACTTATATTTCTTGGGATGCCTACCTTCCAGTACATATATATATATCTATAAATATAAATATAAATATAAATATATATATATATATATATATATATATATATATATAAATGGCCATTCCAGTCTCCCTTGTCTTTGTCGGTAATGCTATTCTGCCTATATATATATATATATATATATATATATATATATATAGGCAGAATAGCATTACCGACAAAGACAAGGGAGACTGGAATGGCCATTTCTGGCTTATTAGCCGTCGTCAGCCAGCCATACCCAAGCCCGAAGTGTGGAACACCCGAGCCTCGAACTCGCGACCTGTTGGTTTAGAAGTCAACGCCTCTACTCACCGGGCCACGAGCCCGTTGCCTTGTCGGTTTTCGACTTCCAAACCAACAGGTCGCGAGTTCGAGGCTCGGGTGTTCCACACTTTGGGCTTGGGTATGGCTGGCTGACGACGACTAATAAGCCAGAAATGGCCATTCCAGTCTCCCTTGTCTTTGTCGGTAATGCTATTCTGCCTATATATCATGCGCCGCTGTGCGGCTGCTGGTTGGGCTCGAGAGAGAGCCCTTAAGGCACAACGGAACGAGTGAGTTCCGTATGAACGATCGGTGAGCGCCCCCTACTCGTCAGAGTATGTGGGTCCAAAATGATTTGGAGATCGTCTGGCTTTTTAAATAGTTGACATTTCTGTCGGCTGTGAGGACTGAACTGCACGATAAAATCAGACCGGAGCCCACTCTTTATCTATGTTATGCAGTGACATGACGCAGCTGACAGGCCGTCGCGAAATTTTTGGTATCATTAAATCCTTTTTCATCGACGATGAAAGCTTGTTTGCTTTTGAAACGTCAGGGCAATGCAACTATGGTTCCCGAGACCGGAATGGCCATTTCTGGTTTATTAGCCGTCATCAGCCAGTCATACCCAACCCCAAGTGTGGATCACTTGAGATTCGAAGCCGGGATCTTTGGTCATGGAGTTTGACGCTTTACCATCGAGCCACGGGCCCGTTGTCCTGTCGGTTTTCGATCGGGAATATACAATGTTAGAGAGGACGCTCACCGATCGTTCTTACGAAATCACTCGTCCCGTTGTGCCTTACAGGCCCTCTCTCGAGCCCAACCAGCACCCGCACATATATATATATATATATATATATGGAAGAAGGTAAAGAGATCTCTGGGGAGGATGATTTATTCATCTGACGTTTCACACTCATACTTGAGCGCATCATCGGAGATAGGTTAAAAGTGAAAATACATGGTTTAAATAGGTCTTTCTTACTCACTACTGATAGGTCCATTGTTCTCTCTTCCCATTGGCCCTCGCTTCCTGCCCAAGTGGTGTCTGACGGCCTCATATGGCGCCGGTAGGTCGATCCTACGGTTGATCGAATTGGCGTTTGATTGCCAGGCTTCGATTATCTCTCTCGCCAAGCGGTCGCCAGGAGCTGCAGCCGACGCCTACTAAGAACTCTCATCAACGAATGTCACATTCGCCTGGGAAAGTGCAGCAGGGAAATCGAAAGGGAGAAGACAGCATGTGCATCATACCACGAGATGGAACCCTTAAGAAACCTGCAGAGCTGGATCTCGAGTAAGGTGAACGGCGAGCGAGAGAAGAAGAGGGCCCAACTACTGAACAAAATGAATAGTCTAAAGCAAGCACAGGCCACACTACCTGAGCCATCCTCCGTTCACAACCTGTCGTCTAAACAGCTGACAGACGACCAGATTAAAGTGCTTCAGCACGAATCAGGCTATAACACAGGGGACGCACACCCAGTGGATTTTATCGCTGCGCTTGAGGCGACACTCTCAAAGACGAAGGCCACAGAGGACACCAAGAACTCGATTCGCCAACGAGTCGCATCACTCATCATATCCCACAGGCCACGTCGAACCATCTCCTCAGCCGAGGTAAATGCCATTAAAGAATTAAAGAGGGACAAAGAAATTGTGATTGTCCCAGCAGACAAAGGAGGGGCAACCGTGATCCTGGACAAGTCAGAGTACGTAGCGAAAGCTCAGGAGCTACTCAACGATAACCAGTCATACGAAGTCATTGGCTCCGACCCCATGAAAGCACTGGTGGCAAAAATCAACAAGAGCCTGAGTCTAATGATGAACCAACAGGCAATATCTGAGACCGATTGGCGACAGATGAAACCAAAAGATGCTGCCATAGCACGCTTCTATGGTCTGCCAAAGATCCACAAACCAAACGTTCCCTTACGACCAATTGTGGCGCTGCAAGTAACACCTACCTACGGTCTGGCTAAATGGCTTACCAAACATCTGAAGAAGCTGACGGAGGGCTCAGAACACACAGCTGTATCCCCAACACACTTCCTGGAAAGACTCCGAGGCGTCAAAATAGCCCCCAATGAAATAATGGTGTCCTTCGGCGTCGTCTCCCTTTTCACCTCCATCCCTAAAGAATTAGCCACGAGGGTCATAAGTGACCTACTGGAGAGAAGGTACGATGAAGAGGAAAGACCTCTGAAAAGGAAGCACATAATGGAGCTACTGGATTACTGTTTGAGCACTTACTTTACGTTTAATGGCCAGGTGTACGAGCAAATCCAGGGAACTCCAATGGGATCACCAATCTCCGGCTACCTAGCTGAGGCGGTCTTACAAGAACTGGAAACACGGGTCTTTCAGTCCTACATGCCAAAATTCTGGATGCGCTATGTGGATGACACCTTTGTCATCCTACCTCCAGACATGAAAGAGACGTTCAAAAGCAAATTGAACTCCATTTTCCCCCAAATTCAATTCACAATGGAGGAAGAAAAGGACGGAGAAATCCCCTTTCTGGATGTCCAGGTGTCGAGACAGGAAGACGGAGCCCTCCAGACTGGTGTCTTTCGAAAGGCGACCGATACGGCGAAAATCCTCCATTACAGCAGTAACCACCCCTTGCCACATAAACGCAGTTGCGTGCGGACACTCTTCCTACGCATTAACACAGGCTGCAGCACAGAGGCTGAAAAGCTGCGAGAGCGTAAATCCCTATGGCGTCTCTTTCTCTCCAATGGGTACCCACGCAGCTTCATAAACAAATGCCTGTATCAAAGGCACACGAAGACCACCGGTGAACAAAAACAAAAACCTGAAATCTTCCGTGCTTTGCCCTACGTGAGTGACGTTTCCGAAGCCACTGAACGCATGCTCAGACCACTCAACGTGGGCCTTGGACACCGGCCGGAGGTCACTATCCGCCGCTTGCTCATGCAGCCCAAGGGGCGGCTACCACCTGAAGACACGTCAGGAATTGTTTACCGCGTCAACTGTCTAGACTGCCCGGCCAATTATTGTGGCATGACCGACAAACGATTAAGGTCGCGCATGCGTGAGCATTCTCTAGCTGTAAAGCGAAAAGATGTGCGATCACATGTGGCTATGCATAGCCTCGAAAATAACCATCAATTCGGCTTCGACAAAGCAGAAGTTATCGGCCGAGCTGAAAGCAAAATGGCGAGAGAGATAATCGAAGCCTGGCAATCAAACGCCAATTCGATCAACCGTAGGATCGACCTACCGGCGCCATATGAGGCCGTCAGACACCACTTGGGCAGGAAGCGAGGGCCAATGGGAAGAGAGAACAATGGACCTATCAGTAGTGAGTAAGAAAGACCTATTTAAACCATGTATTTTCACTTTTAACCTATCTCCGATGATGCGCTCAAGTATGAGTGTGAAACGTCAGAGGAATAAATCATCCTCCCCAGAGATCTCTTTACCTTCTTCCATATATATATATATATGTGCGGGTGCTGGTTGGGCTCGAGAGAGGGCCTGTAAGGCACAACGGGACGAGTGATTTCGTAAGAACGATCGGTGAGCGTCCTCTCTAACATTGTATATTCCCGATCGAAAACCGACAGGACAACGGGCCCGTGGCTCGATGGTAGAGCGTCAAACTCCATGACCAAAGATCCCGGCTTCGAATCTCAAGTGATCCACACTTGGGGTTGGGTATGACTGGCTGATGATGGCTAATAAGCCAGAAATGGCCATTCCGGTCTCCCTTGTCTTTGTCGGTATCACCTTATGAACATATATCACTAGTCGCTGTGCGACTGCCTGCGAGGGTTTAAGTATGAGCCCCAAGGCACAACAGAACGAGCATGTTCTGTAACCTGATCGGTGAGCGCCCATCTGTCATAATTGATATTCCCGATCACAACCGACAGGACAACGGGCCTATGGCTCAATGGTAGAGCGTCAAATTCCATGACCAAAGATCCCGGCTTCGAATCTCAAGTGATCCACACTTGGGGTTGGGTATGACTGGCTGGTGACGGCTAATAAACCAGAAATGGCCATTCCGGTCTCGGGAACCATAGTTGCATTGCCCTGACGTTTCAAAAGCAAACAAGCTTTCATCGTCGATGAAAAAGGATTTAATGATACCAAAAATTTCGCGACGGCCTGTCAGCTGCGTCATGTCACTGCATAACATAGATAAAGTGTGGGAAGAATACAACAGATTTGAATTTATGCAGAAAATCAACACGGGACCAACAAGGTCATGGTTTTGGGTAAAGCTGTCTAATCGATAAAATTAGTAACTCAAACGCCGTAGGGGAAGAAAGTCAAAAAAAGAGAAGAGGGGCGCTGAAGAGCAAAAAAGGGGGAGGGGAAGGGATAATCATAGAGCTAGAGGCTACCATGATAATGTTAGGCTAACCACGTGTTCCAACATTCCGCAAAGATCTGGTTTCACCTGCCATCTCTAGGCCGCCTCTAGGTAACGCAATGTCCGAATTGTTCGTGCCCGAACATGTAGTTGGAAAGAAGTTTTTGGGTCGACGGAGCGACCATTATCAAGCAGATGCTTCGTAATGGAGGAACGCGGGATTTTATGTTCTTGCTATAGGAATCATCTGGGCAGGGATTTAATAGACCTGTCTGCATGTGAATTCATAAACACAATTGGACGTGGCGTGCATTGGTAAGGCATCTTTTGCACGTGGAATCGTACTAGGCTTAGTAGGACTGCATAATACGAGTTCGGCTGCATTGTATGTCCTTTTAATGGTGGAACGCAGCCGTCGTTTGAAATAACTTAAAATACTGTCGTCCTTTTAGGGCAAAGATATAAAGACGGTCTTTTTCGGAACTGAATGTTCTGTCAATTTTGGCCGTGTAGGGTTGCTGTACTTGTGAATGAAACGTGCAGTATATCCTCGCTTAAGCAGAGCTTCCTTGAGACGTGCAAGTTCTGCATTCAGTGTGTCATTGGAGCAAATGTTCCTAGCCCTTTGGAAAAGAGCGTATACCAAGTTACGTTTCCATTGTATGGGTACAAAACAAAAAATGCAAGTAATGTCCCTTCCAATTATTCTTGTGGAAAACGGAACCTCTTATAGAATCATTTTCCTATCTAAACATACGAACGGCCAGAAAGGATAGTTAATTGTCTTGTTCCTCCTCCATTGTAAATCTGGTCCTTGCATGTAACTTATTCATAATAGAAAGCATGTTTTCCAAAATATTGATTACATATGCACGGGATTTATTAGGCAGTCACTAAGACTTGGATTCAAAGACCGACATCTCGGCGTGACCGAACCATCTACCATTATCTTCAGATTATTATTAATGATGCAAAATTTTGCGATTCCGCTTAAGCAATCCCTTCTAATGAAGGACATATTTCAGAATTTCAGAGAACAGTCCAGGAGATACGCTACTTACTGTACAGCAGCACATACTTGGAAAAAAAGAATTTTCAGAAGTCAAGAGTTCTATAATTATCAAGCTCAGCGAATATTCCCATGTTACAATTGAAAAGTCAATTTGGCAAACACGTGTTTTTGGTAACTCGTCATCAGGCCAAAACAGTTACATAGAAGTCGAAAATATGCGAAGTTACAGGGTTACAAAGTCATTCAGGGGCTATTAACCCTCATCGTTCCCACGCCACTCGCATGGCGAGGCGTGCTATGGCGTGGTCGGCGTGTCGTGGTCATTGGGTCAAGGGGGCGAGGGGAAGGGAGGGGACATAGGCTGTGAGTAGTGTTTGTACGTCGAGTACGTGCACACACCACTGCCATTAGGAGGTTGGAGCGACGTGCAATCATCGTCTGGGGTCGGCGTTGGCCACGGAAGACAGAGCGCCTGTGTCAGCGTCTTCTGACAACATTGCACTGGATTGGCTAGCCGTATAGCCACTACCTCGGCCGTAGCTAGCACCCGTTGGCGTAGGCCTCTACTGGTGTCCAGTAGACAATCTGAAAGGCTTCTTTGGCATCGACTCGGTGATTCGTATCGACAAGATGTGCGAGAATAGAACTCGAAATCGACTTCTTATCACCTCTGCCTAGCCAGGCCGGTATGTGTTCACGTGCTCTCTTTTCCAGACTCCTTGCTGTACGGCCAATGTATCTCGCTCCACAGGATCAAGTGAATGAGTAAATGCACACCGATGTGGCCCGCAACGGGAGTCGGTCTTTACCTCCCAAACGTAGGAGGGGAGAGTTAATGAAACATACAGGTAAATTCGCTGCAAGAAAAGCGCAAGTGATCGCTGTCTTCAGACGTCTTCATACTAGGTCACTTGCTGCGTCTCCTGAATCACTTATAAAATCTGTAACTTCGCATCATTCCAACTTCTGTGTAACTGTTTTGGCCTGATGACGACTTGCCAAAAACACGTGTTTGGAAAATTGACTTTTTAATTATCAAGCTCCCAAAGATACTGTGCATTGAAAGGTTCCATGCTTTGTCAGACACGCACTTCTGGGGTTAGGAGGTCTGATATTGTCTTTAGGCACCGAGTACAGTTCCACACGAATCGACTGAGATTATTGTTCAAGGACGACTCATGTGGTAGTGAACTGGGGCAGAATGGAGCCATGCAAACAAATGTGTGAGAAATAACTGAACACAAAAATGAGCAATTCCAAAGAGGCGTGGGAAATATGGAAAAATGCTGGTCAATATTACCAATTGGATCAGGTCACAGAAACTACGGTGAGTGACCGATCTCATGAAATGTTGGCTGAAATTCTGAAATGCGTTATCGTTTAGGAAGGATTACTTAGGGGCGGTTGTAATACTGATTATCTTGCGGCATAATCCTATAATAGTTCGGACTCGGCCGGACGTCAGCCTTTGAATCTCCTGTAGAAACCGTACACGGTAAAAAATGACTACTCATGTAGCATTCATTTACCCGCTGATTTTTGATGGTCTGACAAATTCAAATATATTTTTTAGAACCCACGGACAAAAATATGCTTTTTTCAGTCGTTTGGTTGGAAATCACTTCATCTTTATAGTTTATACTCGAAAAAGAAGTAAAAATAGGTTTTAAATGTTTCTAATTATGAGATTTTTTAAGACCGTGCAATGTACATTGACACAGAATCATTCCTGTCCGTTTACCACTGCTCGTAGTGAAATGTACAACATAGTCTGCACCGATTGCAAAATTCTATGAACTCTATATTGTATCTTTTTAAAGGCTTCAAAGAATATGTGATTTTCTTTAAGCGAAACTCATGCACCTTGTAGACTGGAATCACTAAGCGCTAATGCAACAACTGATCTGGCCCCAAATTATTCGAAAATTAGAAAACCTTTTTTAAAACCTAATGATACTCCTTCTTCGAGAATAAAATATAAAGATTATGTGATCCTCTATCAAACGACTGAAAGAAAGCATATTATTTTTCGTGGTTTCTATAAAATGTATTCAAACATGCATGACCGTCGAAAACCAATGTGAAAAATGCATGCTACTTAAGTAATCGCTTTTTTTTACCGAGTGTGGTTTTTGCAGGAGGTTGAACATAAGTGCATTTAAAAGCTGACATCCTGGCGAGTACGAAATACTATAGGCTTATGTTGCATTTTACTCAATATTACAAATCAACCTAAGTAATCCTTCCTAATAGAACACGCATTCATACCATTGTGCGGTGGAACAGTGTCGATGGGTGTTTTGTACACCACACAACGTTCTCCTGTGACCTTTGAATGCCTCAAAACGCAAGGCATCGTCAAACCGATGCACGTGTGTTCCGCATTGGGCCATTAATTTGGAGCTATCTAATTGACTGAGCGTTTGTGCAAATTTTCAAAGCGGGTAAATAAAGTGCACTGACGAAATGTGACTATTGCCTGGAGTTGGCGCAGATGGCTCCCGGCTCAGACCTCGACATGCCCTGCCAATGAGTAGCACCAGTCTCGTCAGCGTGCAAATACGTACTGACCCACTTTTGTTACCAGTCGATGCACTGAGGTGGTGGGATGCGAGAATACGTAAGCCTCACCTCTGGCCTGTGATACACGAGCTCGCATGTCTACTACGAACACTGAGCAAAAAAACTATGACCTGGAGATGCAACAGTCAGAATATCCATACCAACAAAAGCAAAGGAGACTGGAATGGCCATTTCTGGCTTGTTAGCCGTCGTCAGCCAGCCATACCCAAGCCCGAAGTGTGAAACACCTGGGCTCAATCCCGTGACCTGTTAGTTAAACGTTCAACGCCTCTAACCATTGGGCCACGAGCAAGTTGGCCTGACGGTGGCGATCGGATATATACAATGATCGTTTTTACGGAACTCAATCGTCCCGTTGTGTCTTGTGGCTCTCTCTCGAACCCAACCAGCAGCCGCACAGCGGCGCATACTATAGGTAATGACGGTTGGCTGCTCTCGAGTTGGCTGATGATATCGCTCTGCTAGTCTTATAGTCTGGTGTTCTACAATCTGCAGTGTCACGGGTGAATGAAGTCGTTACTTTGGTTAGTTTTTTCCCATCAACCCTGGGAAAACCAAATTGCTTCCGAGCTGCATCCCTGGTGTGTGGGAATCGTACTAAATATTGCCAATAAAATTCTTCCATCTGAATACACCCATATCCTCGGCAAGTTTTACCGGGAAAGACAAAGGGCCACTGGTACTCCAATCCTGGTTCGCACTTCCTAGGTCCGAACGCGTCGTGTAAACACAGTCTCATAAGAGTGGCGTGAACCAAGAAAACCGCATTACATGATGGAAATGAACATTTTCAGCTCTACCCTGACACTGGGAGTTTACAACTCACGCAGACGTTTGCATGGCGACCGGTAATCAATAGTCGAGAAATGTTCAATGCCGTGCATTTCGCTATGGAAAGTAGACACTCGGAACAGAACGTTCACTGTTAAGAGACCCCCAGTAGGCTTAATGGAAAGCCAGGCATTTCAGGAGACCGCTCAACTGGCTTTGGGTTTTGGCGGCTGCTTGCTGATTTAGAAGATTAAATTTCTGTTCATTGATTGGACCGGTCACTGAGTAAGTGTCAAAAACATGAGATCCTTGACTGAGCGTTTGTGCAAATTTTGAACGCAGATAAACAAAGTGGGCTGACGCAATGTGACTATTGCATGGAGTTGGCACAGATGGCTCCCAGCTTAGACCTGTCAATGAGAGGCGCTAGTCTCATCATCGTGCAAATGCGCACTGATCCACCTTTGTTACCAATCGATGCACTGAGGTCGTGGGATGCGAGGATATGCAAGCCTCACCTCTAGCCTGTGATACACGAGCTCGCACATCTGCTACGAACGCTGAGCAAAAATACTATGACCTGGAGATGCAACAGTCAGAATATTATTACCGACAGAAGCAAGGAAGACTGGAGTGGTCATTTCTGGCTTATTAGCCGTTGTCAGCCAGTCATGTCCAATCCCGAAATGTGAAACACCTAGGGCTCGATCCCGCAACCTGTTAGTTAGAGGTCCAACGCCTCTAACTACTGAGCCATGGCCTCGTAGTCCTGCCAGTTGCAATCGGGAAAAGACAATGGTAAGTGGACGGTCATCGATCGTTCTTACGGAACTCACTCGTCCCGTTGTGCATTAAAGGCTCTAAAGTGTCATTTAGTAGTTCCTAAAGCCGAAAATTCTACTGTCACCGATGTATACGGACCTCAAAACCAACCTGCCGACAAAGATCAAGCGTTAATCACTCGATTCTGCGGGGACAGTCGAAAGCGAAACATGATTATTGTAGGATATTTCAGTAAACCCCTACTTAGGTAATGTCTTCGAAAACGTATTTTAGAATTTCAGTCAACATTTTTCGAATTAGCACATCTACTGCGTCCGTCTTCATACATGTCGAACGTGGCTATTCTACAATCTGCGTGTGATCAGAGATCGGGCTCCTTTTGATAAGCAATTTGCAATTTGTGTGTGCAGTTAGCGATGCGCAATCCCAAACGACCTGGAAATGTGCGCGACCTTGAATGCAATGGGGAGACACCCTAGAAATGGTTGCGGAAAGAGAAAACTACTGAGTGCACCAGCGTCACCCACTTGTTGCCAAGTTATAGGTTCACGTCTTCGCATACTTTAACCGCCTACGCGGCTAAATTAATTTGCAGCGCAAAGGCGAAATGCCCAGTTGGAACTCCAGGTCCACAAACAAGTTTGAGGCTGAAGAAAAGAGCGGGTGAGAGAGAGCTTGAGTGAGTAAGCGTATCTGCGCTGAACTGGTCTGCATTTAAGGTGTCTTCATAAAGCCGTCAAGCGTTCTCTCTTAGCGACAAAATGCGTTCTAGTGTGCTGGTACTGCTCTGTCTGTTGTTCGCGCTGCAGATATGTGGTAAGCTTTATTGACTAGTATTTTTCCGTACGCTTAAGACAGCCAAATAAGCTTTTTTTTTAACTCAATCTCATCTGTGCGAGTCCTAGAAAGTTTAGAATACTCCCCAGTGGTTCGATATCATTTACTGTGGGTGTAGAAATAAAGAGCAAAACTTAGGCACCCACGGAGAATTCATGACAAACATAATTCGCGCGTACGTCGTCCTTCGGGAATCTCCAGCCTTAAAGCTGCGATATTTATTCAGCGCGGATGCTGTACAGAGCTCCAGTAATTTTAAATTCTCATCAGAGTTTGGCGTCAGTATCAGAAGTAGAGACCAAACTACACATTAAAACATCCATTCAAATATCTCATCTTTACCTCTGAATGGCCGAGACCTGCTCTAATACGCGCAATAGAAACCCCGCAGTGTAATCCCACAAATGTTTGCTCAGAGGAACGATCTGTATGTGAGGAACGTCTCGGAAGCCGTCAGTCGCTGTCTCACTCCACTTGGAGCTGGAGTTGCCCACTGACCGGAAGCAACCATCAGGCGCCAAGTCATGAGGCCAAAAGACCCGCTGCCACGGCAGGAAACGTCAGGAATCGTTTACCGGATCTGGTGTAGTTGCAGACAGAGCGACTACTTCGGAGAAACTGAGAGATTACTCCGGACGCGCATGACTGAGCCCGCAGCAGCGGTGAGGATGAAAGACGCCAGCTCTCAGGTAACAGCTCATTCCACGGAACCCGGCCATATCTTCAACGTTCAAGAGGCCGAAATCCTCACAAGGGGTGACAACCGCGTGAGCCGCGAGCTGCTGAAATCATGGTTCTCAGGCCCGCAATCCATCGACAAGCGCAATGAATTCCCGGCACCTTATTCAGTACTGAGAAATTCCCTGAGCAAGGGAATCAGTCACGTGGGAAGAGTTCGGACGTTCAACTATCCCGGTGACAGCAGGTCGAGTTGCCGAGCAGTCATCACGTCAACATCCAACACGGCAAATAACGACTCGGACGCTGACTGAGTCGCACGTGACCCCACGGCAGCTACGAACTACAAATACTGCAGTCTTTGTACTTCCCCTACCTTTATCTGCAACCGTCTCTGATGACGGGTTAGAGTTAGAAGCTGAAACGTCAGACTAATATATGTCTTATTTCAGTGATTGCATCTTTTGCTTCTTCTGGACGGTTTCCTAGAACTCGTCTGTCAACGATCTGCATTTCAAACGCCAATGGCCATCATGCTCTTAGAAGACTGAAAGGGTTAACTTCTGGCCGTTATTTTGTGAAATTGATCCTCACCGGATTAAAGTTCCATCACCTGCAAAGGTGGTCCTTGACATAGTCATGGCACAAAACGACCGTCCACGCATTATTCAGATTGGTTCAGACTGATTTATGGACACACACATTGAGTTATGTCTCTGCCTCTTACAGCGGAGATGGAATGCGTCATTAGCAAGAGGTCGAATTATAGTTAACGCCATGACCTGTTTAGTAAAGTGGCTTAAGAGCCCTCAGTAAATTATTCCATCCTATTCTACGTACAGTAGGTGGACTAACTCATGAAATGTCAACCGAAATTCCCAAATGCGTTCACGTTCCGAAAAAATTAATTAGGTAGGGTTGTAAAATTAATCATTGTGCAGCATTATTTTATAATGATTCAGCTGCCTCAGGATGCCAAATTTCGAATGAGCTTCTTCCGGCTGCATGCAAAGACTACACTCTGTTCTCATTGATTTTCGATGCCTTAAAAATGAATAATATATCATGAAAAAATGCATAGAGATATTCGTTCTCTTGTTCATTCGGCAGACAATTACGTCTTCTTCCAAGTTTCTACTCGAAGGAAGGGTATAATTCGATTTCAAAAAGTTTCTAATTGTGAGATTTTTTAATAGCGTGAAATGGCCGTTCATAAAACGCCATGTCTCTGCATTTACCAATTTGGCTTGTGAAGTTACCAATATGGCCCGAATCTGCTGCTAAATTTTATGAAACCCATATGGTCTCCTCTTAATAGCGTAGAGAAATATGTGTGGTTCTTCGTGCGCAGAAAATATACGGCTTGTAGTTTGTAGACCTTGAATGCAAGTGTAACGGTAGGTCGAGTTCAAAATTATTCGGGAATTGGAAAAGTTTTTGAAAACCGAATTTTACCCATCCTTCGAATATAAAATTGAAAGAAGACGCAATTGTCTACCGAACAATCTGAATTTTCGAGAGCATCGAAAATCAATGAGAAAAATGCATGCTTTATAAGTAGTTATTTTTTACAGAGTGTATTTTTTACATGTAGCCGAAAAGAAGTTTGTTCGAAAGCCGGCATCCTGAGGTAGCTGAATTAATATAGAATTATTCTGCATGATGATTAGTTTTACTCTCATACTTAATCAATCTTTTCGAGACAAAAACCCATTTCAGAATTTGCCTTGTTTAATTTCCGAGGAAACCAATACGCGAACTTGGAGTAACTCCTTCGAAACAGACCTTTTCAGGCACGGTCCGAAGTTTAATATGAATATTTGAGCCAAAGTTCAGCTTTTAACTAATACCTGTGTTGTTAGTACGGTAAATCATTGCCCAGTTCTATACTGCTGGCTGTCTGTTGGCGGTTTGTGAATATTAAGCGGTTATTCCGCAGTAGCTGACGGATTTCAGCTCAAATATTCATATCAAACTTCGGACTGTGCCTGAAAAGGCCCGTTTCGAAAGAATTACTCCATGTTCGCGCATAACTGTCCTCGGAAATTAAACAAGGCAAGTTGAAACTGGATTTCATATAGCAGAAAAGAGACGGGGAAAGCTGGGGGACGCAGTGACGAGCCGAACCCCTCGCAGCTGCGTCAGACAGCGGCACAAGATCGGCGAAACACGCGTGTCTGGGCTTTTAGCTAATACCTGTGTTGTTAATACGGCAAATAATTGCGTATTTCAGAATGTCGGTTGACATTTCATGAGTTAGCCCACGTAGTGTATATCCATAAAATAAAACCCAACGCTTCGTGCATCCTGACTTCCGAATTGTGAAATTGATAATTATAGTTCGAGCTCAAGAGTCATTAGGCAATTGACATAAAACGTAGTTTATGCAGGAATATGATACCGATACAATATTCATTCGGAAAGAATTGCGCAAAATATGTAAGTAGATGTTAACTGAGATACTGAAATGCTTTTTCAACTCGAAAATATCACTTAAATAGTGTTGTAATATTAGTCACCATGCAGCATAACCCCAATACTTAAAGATGCCGGCTTTTAAACGAACTTTTCTCCGACCGCCCACAAGACCTACACTCCGTAAAAAGTGCCTGCTTAAATAACATGAACTGTCTCATTGATTTTCGATGCTTTTATTAATTCAAATATATCGCATAGAAAACATGCGCAAATTATTCATTTTTTACTCTTTTGGTAGAAGTGCCCTTCATAAAACATCATGTCTCTGAATTTACTAGTTTTGCTTGTTACGTTTACAATACGGCCCCAATTCACTGCTTCAGTTTATGAACCCGACATGGTCTCCTGTTAATACTGCATAGAAATGTATGTTTTTCTGTACACGAGAAACATACATCTTATAGTTTGGAAAGCCCGAGTGCAAGTGTAATGGCAGGTTGGATTCAAAATTATTCAGGAATTGGAAACGCTTTTTAAAATCGCATATGAACCTTTCTTCAAGTATACAATTTAAAGAAGTCGTAACTTTCTACCAACTGATTAAAAGAATAATATTTTTACACCAACTTTCAATGAAATATATTTGAATTTATAAGGGCATAGAAAGTCGATGAGAAAAATGCCTACCATATAAGTAGTAATTTTTACTGAGTGTAGCTTCCCCAGACTGCCGAAAAGGAGTTCTTTCAAAAGCCGACATCCTGAAGCAGCTGAATTATTATGAAGCTATGGCGCACGGTGATTATAATTACGATCGTACTTTAATGATCTTCTCGAGGGGAAAGCACGTTTCACAATTTCGTTTAAAATTGCATGCGTTAGCGCATTAACTGTAATTTCGGCATTCAGAAATCCACTGGTACTTCAAATTAAACGACATATGGTGGTAATTTTGTGGGAATCACACCATAAATTAGTCCCCGTTGATGTGGCCTATAGCAACCATTTCAACAGAGTAGAATCTGTTGGAGAAAAGTTATGCTATCCGCAATGTATCCCAGCTGCGATGATGTGTATAGAAACAATGATATGGTTACTAATAATTTCCGGGCAAATCTTGACCGTCGGTAGTTATGAGGGTGCAATAAAATTAAACGCACGCGCATAACCGGCAACTATTCATTTGAAAATATTTGTAGCCTAGAGATCGAGCACAGCAGGGAATAATGTTTAATGGATTTTATAAAAAACGCTGTTTCTAGGTGCTAATTTTGCTTTAAGAAATTCTATTTAACATGAGAATTAATTTACATAATTTGCCTTAAAAGGACACTCACTTCCGTTTACTTTTAGTTAACGGTCGCTCGTCCAAGAGCTGTAAGTTCCATGTTTGCTTTTCCCCATATTTGCTAGCACAGATAACTGCGACAGCTTATTTAAAGTCATATTTTTATTCAAGTGCATTAATACGTCACATTGGTTGATGTTCCATTTTTGAAGAGTAATCAACCAGAAAACACTAAGAGATTATTCAAGTCCCACAATCATCTCTGAGGAGGATTGAGTTATTCATCAGACGCCAAGCCCCTTCTGGTGCAGAGATACGCCCGAGGCTCGCCAGATTTACCATGGAGTGGCAAGGGGTGGTGTTTATCGACCTGAGAAAGCCCGCCGACCAGCGCGCCGTGTTAGCTTAGAAGCGGATCGGGTCTTTTTGTAGTAAGCAGTGATCGCGTCAAATCAGTTTTACGTACTTTTGTCGCGTAAAATGTCGCGGAGGTCAGCGGATTTTTAATAGGGCACAGCCTCTGTCAAACTCGCATCACATGTCTGTCTGGCCCTGTGTGGTCAACCATAAGGTCGCAGCCCGTTAAAGTAGTTCACACGCACGAACACTCACTGCTTTATTTGCCGCAGTAAGACCGAAAGCAGAAGTCCTGGGATACACGATACTCTGACCGTGTTGATAGACACTGTAAATATTAGTTGAGTAGTTGGATAATAGCAAAACCAACACATAATTTCTATTGGGATTTTAACTTAATCTCTTAACAATATGTAGCCATATATAAGAAATAGCCTGAGGTGTATTCACGTTTTGGCCTTCTTTTTGTTATTTCAGCTAAAGGTGAGTTTATTTCATAAATCAAAGTAGGCGACTGGGCATTGACAAGACCTGTTGCTTCCGTTTAGTTTGGATCACGTTATTTGTCGGTCTGACTGACGTAAATAGGAAGGGGGCCGAGTTTGCATGAGGGGAACTCAGCAGATGAGCGGAGGAAACGCGTGCTAACGGGACTGTCTGCAGGACCCGGATATGGACACCGGGTTCTTTTGCGATGGCGTTAGTCTTTGTGAAAAGAAACGATATATTCGCCCAAAGTTCCGACGAAGTGTTGGTAGATTCCACCACCACCACCACCACC
>CACRXP010000580.1:188652-240578 GCA_902702965.1 Spirometra erinaceieuropaei
ATCGCAGGTGGCTGGCGCGACCGGAGCCTCACCTAGGCGTGCCCCCACACCGCCTGCTCCAGAACGAACACTGACCTGGATTTTACACAACAAGAGGAGAAGGGGGACGGCTTGGATCCCACGGAGTAGGAGTGCTAGATCAAAAAAGACTTCTGCACGGTTTTGGCAATGACGAATCTTACTCCGGACACCGGCTGACATACCTCGATACGCTGATGCCATGGTTCTACTAACGCCAGGCTGTGCCGATTCATAAGATGCAGTGTCACAGATAAATGAGGTCGTTAAATTTGTAGCAGAAAGGACGTAAAAGTTTAGGATAAAGTAACCCTGGAACTTAATTAATGCTAACTTGAAGAGGCGAACAGTGTAAACTGCCCTACAACGCAGACGATGCCAAATGAGCATAGTAATTTCGAAATTTTCGTCAGAATCAACACCACTCGTAAGGATATCGGAGGGTCCAAGGGTCTCTATTGTAACAGGCATATGTGTCCTCCTGATCGTTTGTGAATGACGGGCTGTGTGAGTGGCGGACGAACAAAACCTTGAGATGTCTGACCACCGTTGCCTGGGAATAATGTCCCCAGTGCAGTTGTCGGGGTTAGCACTTGTCGAGGTTGTGATTGTCGAAAAACACTAGGGTTTCCAAATCACCGGTCAGAGAAGTTAGATTAGATTGGCCAACCTTTACTGAGGCAGAGAACGTACAGGCAGCGAAGAGAGCGGTACCAGCTAGTGTTTTCTCCAGCCAATTGTGAGTGCCCACTGTTGAGATTCATGAGCCCCATCGCGTGTGCGCATTTGCTCTGTCTACCTGCAGCCAATCAGCGAGGCGGCGACGTTGATTGGCTGGGGCCAAGTCTCGGGCGCCTCCAGCAGCGAATTAACCGGGAGCGTTAAGCGGACAGAAGGGCGTGGATAACCGGTCATGCTGGCTACCACAAGTGCAGTACGTGGAGTTCGCCTTCAGTGATACATTTTGCACTCGTTGTGGCAATATCCAAGCGAGACAGCTGAGATGGTTTTGGTATACCCCTGCTCGCCCATCCAATGAGTTTAGTGCCGATGCTCACACGTAGGTAGCATAGAACTGACCAAGCCAGAGTTCAGCCCGACACTGTCCGGCAAGATGTGAAGGTGATTCCTGAGTTTTCGACATTCAATCTCCGTTGATCAAAGACGGAGTGACTTGAAATCGCAAGAAATTGCTGCCGCAAATCGCCGAAATTTGACACATATGACTTGCAATACTACCAAGGCCGGCTGGATCATCCATGTTAGTACAAGTTATAAGCTTGCCAGTGGGTAAAACACATAACTGTGACCAGGCCGACTGAATACCACAAAATTAGCGAATACATCGATCGTATTTCGGCCAATGGCGTCCGCCGAATCAGTCTAAGGATCGCGAAAAACTATTCGGGCAACTGGCCTATGCACAACTTTCACGTTTTTGAGTAAGGAAGAGGAAGACTGCCCCAGCATCAGAACCACTTGTTTATATTTCTTGGTTTTCAACAACGTGCAAGAGTCCATTGCCAAAGACAGTAGCAGCAAAAGAACAAGCGACACTTATAGGAGATATTAGCCAATCAAAGGTCAGTGACGCAGATGTGGATGTGACTGCGCAAGCCTCTGTACGCCGATGCCAGATCGATAAATCGATTGACTGAGTTCTCATTCGAGGTCCAGGCTTCAGTCAACTCTCATTTGGATGTTTTCTCGCGCTAGGTTCATGATAAACTAGCACAAAACGTCGGCGTTTCTGAATTCATTGACATTTTAATAAGAATCAACAATATATTGCTTCGAAATTCATTCTTTTTTTAACTTCTATCCCAATGCCTTCTGATTTCACTTGGTGTGTTTATTGTTTTCAGCCGGTGGACGTAAGTATACTTTCTCTGAATGCATACTTTATAGAATTAAACCGAAGATAGTAACATGTGCCAAGTGGCAGTGTAACTACTTAGAGTCACGTTTGAAGACCGTGAAACCTGTTTAACCTTGGAGCTAATTATTTTTGAATAAAAAACCGCACTGCCTCCCTGAGACGGCAAAGATTCAGCGACCACTTTTAAACCGACGCATTGTCCCGAAAGGCCCTAGATGCTTATTCTTAAGACGTTAAAATCAGACTCATAGGTAGCCACTTGCGAAAGCGGTTATTTAAGGCATACCACCGAAAAATGACTACTAAATGCTATTTTCTTTTTTGTTATTCTGCATTGTTGCTTTCTCTTGCTTAATTGCGACCCTTTTTCCACTGAAACGAAATATTTTTTATGTTTATGAGAAATAAATTTCCGTCGCAAACACGCAAGGATACGAAAGGGCACTTGGCAAAATCTGGACAGCATATTTTTTCCCTATGAGGATAGTTCTCCCAATTATCTGTTTTTATATATAATATTAATGTCGGTAGGAATGTAGGAGTACAAGATAGTTACTTTTTCTTTATAAGCACATTTTATGATATATTTCCAACACAAAGTAAGATATGCCTATTGGTTTCCTGCATTTTATTGGCCGCTACCAAAAACCCCAGAAAAAAGCGTTTCGAGCCACAGTCGGCAATTTTTCAATTTCCCGTCTTCTTTGATAAACTAGACTTCCGTTGACAAATTTATGTCAAAGAGACGCAGGGTCTCGCCCAATGCATTCCTTAGACGATCATCATAATTCAGTAGCAATACTGTCCCTGACGATGGTTTCGAGCGAGAATCCGAAACGTCGGGCAATTAAAGATTCCACTTCTCACCACCTGGGTCGTTATTGTGTGAGACACTGTGTAATGGCATAATGATGGACAATCCAATGCGCTCGATGTCTGCCTGATGAAGTGGGCCGGCTTAAGAAAAAATGCTCTAGGCAAATTTATGAAAGGAATACCGCACGTAGATCGAAAGGACAATTTGAATTTAAATACTACCAGGTGGTTTTACCCAGCCTATTACTTTGTCAATAAATGCTGAAGCATTACAGGGCGCCATAATGATAGTTTCATCTGATCCTGTGGTCTTTTAGATGGAGTCGGATTTAAACAGCGTAAGTTACACAACCTTGTATTTTGTGGGATCGATGTGATAGGTTTCCCCCCAGTTAGCGCTCCAAAATGATAAAGCTGTTTAGATGCCTGCATCACGTATTGGCAGTTATTCATTGCACATACGGCATAAGGATCACTAACTACCCACAAACATGTCATCATTCTCTCACCTGCGTCGTCTTATCGACGGTCTGAAACCCGTCCGTCGATGTGAGTTCGACGGTATATTATTAATTTGTCGGGACCAAAGGAATTATTGACTATCGAGGGTTAAATTCTCCTACCTTTGGAGCATAAAGACTAGTGATGTCCCTTTGGAATTGCAAAATTGCGAAATTGCAAATGAGCTTTGTAACGCCAAGGGGCTGGTGCTTTCTTGAAACCACTTTGATACTTCACGAAACATAACGTCAGTCTTCTTTCGGTCATATGTGTTGTTTCTGATTTAGCATCTGGATCCGGCTCTTGTAAGCAAATGTCACGTTATTTAGATCTCCATACGACTTTTCTTACTGATCAAACATCATTACCACACTCTTACTGTTGTTTTTAGCCGGCACAGGCTTCAAACCATGTGAGTTTCGACTAGTCAGCTTTAAAAACGCATCATCCAATGCCTCCTCAATGAAAATCAAACTCTATGTCTGGCAGGGTTCTAGGCTGAACCCCACGACAGAGCATGGCAAACGCGTTCCGCTGTAGCGTCCGACCTCGATAGTGGTTCGGTGGCCGAGGGTTCACTGGTGTCCTTCTTGGTTGCCTGAGTCGGAACGGCGGGAACTGGGGCAGTCTGTCCAATTTGTGAACCGTTAGGATCGTCCTTCCAAGCGTTCATTATCGAATAATAGTCCTCAAGCACACGATAAGCCGCGTAGTACTCCAAGGTTTATTGGGGAAGGGCAAAAAGGGAGAACGTGAAACGAGGGCAAAACAGAGGGGGGGAATCTATTAGTCCAACAAACGTTAGTTTTACAGTTGTCCAGGGAAGGTGGAGTTGGATGCTGCCACCGGGGAGGGGGAGTCTTCTTCCTCGCGCACCTCAACTGAAAAACAAGAGAAAGCAGACCGATAGTGTCCAGACACCAGGCACCCTTGCTATCAAAACTAGCGCCCTTGCCTATTAAAACAACCGTTCACGTCTGCCTGCTACACCGCAACCTGATTGGTGGGCGACAGGAAAACGAGCCCTTGTCTCAATAGTCAGAGCGTCTTATCTACTAACGCCCGATGAAAAAAAAAACCCGAGTTCAAACCTTAGGTGCCGCCAGATCTGAGGTTTGACAGGGCTGGCTGACGACGGCTAATGGGCCCGAAATTGCCATCCCGGTCTTCCTTGTCTTCCTTGGTATCACCTTATCTACCTATACTACTAATCACTGTGAGACTGCCTGCGAGTCACAGTGGATGGATAACGTTAAATATATATATATATATATATAGGCAGAATGATATTACCGACAAAGACAAGGGAGACTGGAATGACCATTTCTGGCTTATTAGCCGTCGTCAGCCAGCCATACCCAAGCCCGAAGTGTGGAACACCCGAGCCTCGAACTCGCTACCTGTTGGCTTAGAAGTCCACGCCTCTACCCACCGGGCCACGAGCCCGTTGCCCTGTCGGTTTTCGATCGGGAATATACAATGTTAGGGGGCGCTCACCGATCGAGAGAGAGCCCTTAAGGCAAAACGGAACGAGTGAGTTCCGTATCCACGATCGGTGAGCGCCCCCTAACATCATATATATATAGCAGGGAGGAGGGACGACAGAGAATACGGGCAGACTGTTATAATACTGTTTCGGGTTTATTTTGACCTCGTTCAGCCAACCATAACCCTGGCTAGCAGCTGAGACCGGGAACACAAACATGCGTACAAACACATTTGGCGCGGTTGGTCCACTACTGGGGTGGGTCTACCAGATAGGTCGTAAGCACTTAATCAAACCGAAGTTCATCAGTACCCCGCCATTTGCCATTTTCCGCCGCTGTAGATCGGATATTTATTTACCGAGGAATGGGCGCGCACTGATACACCGGCTTCCCGAACCAAACAGGCCACTAATGATCACAAACGTGCAGCCACCTGGCAGGCCGAAGTCGGCCAATCTATGATAGCAGAGGGGAGACGATATAAATATGTGATTTAACTTCAAGATTTAACTCCAATTCCTGCACTGATTGATTTCTGAAATTATTCGCCTGATATATATATATATATATATATATATATAGAATGCTATTGCCGACAAAGACAAAGGAGACTGGAATGGCCATTTCTGGCTTATTAGCCTTCGTCAGCCAGTCGTACCCAACCACGAAGTGTGGAACACCCGAGGCTCGGACTCGTGACCTGTTAGTTGGAAGTCCACGCCTCTAACCACTGGACCACGAGCCCCTTACCCTGTCAGTTTCGATCGGGAATATACAATTGTAGGCCTTATTTTCGTATAAATCGCGCATCGTCCGGCATTCTGAGTTAGAGGAAGGTTATAAATTTTAAAGGAGCGACGGAAGAAACCAGAGACACTAACGGGCGCAAATGACAAGAAATTATCGATTTTCAAGTGTTACTTTTTGGCACTTTTACTTTCCGTCTGATTTTGAGGACAATCTTGAGGAAGCGGTACCGATCAATAAGGCAATAAAGTTTCTTTTGCCAAATGAATCATTCTACTTCAACATGCACTTACATATATACAGAGATACAAGTAGTGCATCACATGCACTGAAAAGAGACTAAGCGCTTGTTTTTCAGGGTTTTCGCTGCTCTATGACGCAACTGCGAGGGTTTCGGTCAGTCACTGGATTGTCCAGGCTCCTTTAGCCGGTCTCCTGACATATGAACTCCAGATGTGAGCGTCCAGCATATGATTTTGTAAATTACAAGGGGAACGATATAGAGATAACTTCTGGTACATGACGCTTCATCGTCAGCCTCAGGAATTTAACAAAAATATGATCCGAAAACAATATATTTCTGCAGAGTAACCCCGTGAAGGCAATATAACAAACACGCAATACTGCTAATATTACAACTTTCTACGAGAGAAATTTCGACACACTCCCAGTGTTTGCAAAATTGCTGGGTCGACTTTTATATATCGGGTTAAGTAAAACGTGGAAAAATCATTCATACGTCACACAGTCAGGAAAGGTAATGGATTTCAGTTCAAAGAGGCCTAAAAGTGTGCGTCATACCATTCAGCTCATAGCGTTTAAACGTTTTATGATCATGCGCTTTGAAATGCTAATTTAATTGGAACACATGAGGGTCGCATTGATCTGACCCACTTTCGTCACACTGAGTGAAATCCACTATGGAGATGCAAAATACCACCCACGACCGTTCTCAATTAATTCCTGAGAATGTTCTAAAGACGAACGCGCTAACCACATCTTCCCTGTTGGCAGCTGGATCCGGGTCAAAAATTGGTGAGTCATGCACTTGCTGCCGTTCCCTGGTTGATCATAAAAACGCACCCTACTGGGGCTGACGAAATTGCTTCAGAGAAGTAGCACCTGGATATGTAGAAATTGAGTAAAGGAGTCATTTGAGATTTCTTGATTTATACACAACGAAAATACATGCGAGAAGTTGATGCGTTTTTGTTTACTAAAAAGTGCCACTAACGTATGGATTGTTAATCATAATTTAGAAGTATAATAGCAAACCGAATTTTAAATCTGTCTTATATAAATGCCCCACCATCTAGCCGATAAAGTCAAAGGTAGGTTCTAAATGCGTTACTGACTGATCAGCATTCTCTTCTTCTTCTTAACCTGCGACTGCTTATTCTGAATTGATTATAGGTATTCTGGGCTCAGGTAATTTATTTCTTGCTAATTTTAATGCAATTTCCATTTGTTTAAACGCAGAATGGTACTTCATCTACGCGTTTTTAATTTACATATTTTAGTACATCCCATTTCCATACAATCAGTGAACTCGTATATGTTACGTTTTATAACGATGACATAGAGGAAACCTATGTTCAAGCAAGAACTTTCATAAACTTGTATGATGACGCATATTGATATTAATTTGTGAGTGTACTGGAATGAACCTACAATAGAAATTAGCACAGAAACCAGTCACACGTCTAAATCCATATATGCTTGCAGCATGGTTATTGGCTGAGCACTGGATTTTCGAGTTTTCCCATGGATTGGAATGTATTAGGTAATCATCCTCTCGCCAAAGGAATTTCGTCAACGCGGAAAGGCTAAAATCGTCCATTACTAACGTACATTCCGCAGAGCTTATGACAGTTCCCAAGTACGAGTATGTAGCGGAGAAATTAATCTGCCATGAAAGTATTATACCCTCCCGTTTGTTGCGAGTGGAATTTGGCCAAATGAGTTTGCAATATTTGATGACACAGAACCCATTTGTGCACGTACAGTCATCCCTGTTCGCATGTTGGACTTTAGATGAGTATTGAAGTCTTGAGTTCACACACTGGTCTGACAGTATTGGATGTCTATGTTCCTCCCAATTCAGAAACAGCTATCTGAAAAAGACATACGTGTTGCGTGTGAATGCATATTTCGCAGAACCTAAGAGAACTCTCTAACACGAGAATTTAGGGAGAGAAAATTATCTCCCTCGAAAACATTGCATGAAATCCGGCCTGTCTTTATGTCGATTCTGAGGCGCAAATCTCCCAGCTGGTTTGCACTGTCCTGTAACACCTGAATATTTGGAAATTAGGTGGAGGATAATTTGAGACATCCTGATTTATGCTCAACGAATTCGCACTTGATTAGTTAATGTGTGTGTTTTTTACGAAAAATGTCATTGACGTATGACTGTTAATAATAATTCGAAAATATAACCACAAAACGAATTTTTTTAATCTGTTTTGTTTATCTGATCTTTGCTTTAGGCAGCAAGCATGGAGGTAGGTTCTAGTTGCGCTACTGACTGATCAGCAGTCTCTTCTTTTGCTTCACCTGCGACTGCTCATTTTTAATTGGTTGTAGGTATTGGCGGCTCGGGTTATTTAACTTTTTACTACTTTTAATGCAATTTTAATTTGTTTAAGCGCACGATGATGTAATATCCCCACGATCTTTCATTATACGGCTTTTAGCGTATTTCATACTTCAAACATCGAGTTAACTCGTTAATAATAAGTTTTCTTAACGATAACACAACAAAAATATGTTCAAGCAAGACCTTTCATAAACTTGTATGTTGGCGCATATTGTTATATATACGTGAGTGTACTGGAACGAACCTGCAATAAAAGTTAACACAGAAGCCAGTCACGGACGCAAATTCATAAAGGCTTGCAGTGTGGTTTTCGGCTGAGCATTGGACCTTAGAGTTCTCCCGTGGGTCAGAATGTATTAGTAATTAGCCTCTTGCCAAATAAATTTCGTCAACGTGGAACGGCAAAAACGTTCACTACTGACGTACATTTCGCAAGGGCTATGACAATTCTCAAGTTCAAGTGTCTAAGAGGAGAAATCAATTTCTCGTGAAATTATTCTACCCTTACGTCTGTCACGAGTGAAGTTGGGCTAACCGGTATCTGCGGTTGGAATTGTAGTCGATATAGGACTTCGGAAAATCCGACCTGCCTTTCTTCCGATTCCGAATTGCGAATCTCCTAGCTGTTTTGTCCCGCTCAGTATGTTCACTTAACTGCCAAATAGAAGTTGTGCATAAGAAGAGTTCGGCTTGTGCATATTCGGGTTCCATAAAACCAGTATGACTGCCAGACTCTGTTCCACGGAAGCACGCATGCAGTAAAGATGTCATGTCTAAAATATCCAAACTCGAAAATATGCTACAGAGAAGAATGCTTAGCCGTTCTACAGCAAGTCATTCTCCGGCGGAAATCTGTTGGGATTTGACGATTATTGTTGAGTACTTTTATAATATTAGAACGACTGGTGACTTCAGATTTAGTGTTACAGTATATATATGTATACCTGCGATCCACAAATTGCACGTACCTGCGATACCAGCATCGTCGGAATGAACACTTCGTTGAAGATACTTGTTTTTATAAAGAGCAGATAAAATTAATGGACAGATTTCGTACTACTTAAGTGGTATTTTTTGCCGAGTGCGTCTCTGGCAGGCAACCGAAACGAAACACATTCGAAAGCCGTCATCGCGGCGTGATCGAAATATCTTGAGATTATGCTGTACGGTGACCAATATTCCAAATCCATATAAACAATCCTTCCTAATCGAAAATTAGGTTGAGAAATCCGATTAGCATTTAATGAGATGGCTCACTGACTGTATTTTTGACAAACACTGTTTGAGTGCAAAACATTTTTATACAAGCAGTCACATATAGTAAATATATCACTTAAGGCGACACTCAGTGGCCTCATAAAATGTCCAGCTATGTTTTATATTTAATTTTTTGGATAATTCCAGTTGGTAGAAGACGATAATCTAACCACATTTTGGCTTTTCGGGTGGAGCAGCGGTAAAACGTTGTAGGTCTTACATATTTTTCACTTCAAATCGATCATTTGTTTCAAAAAGCAAACTGCCCTCACACCCTTGGTGTCACTGGCTGAAGCGACGTCAGCGTTTGGCTCTAGAGGAGGATTAGCACCTACTTCTATAAAATCGACACGCAAAACTATGGAGTCCTCGTAATATTAAACAAGTTAATGTCAGAAGCGATGACCTGGTGATTCGAAGCTGGGGATGAGGCCTGATACATTCCAAAATGATAGTGACTGAATCCGGGATTTCGCAAGTAACAAATTCTTACACATGTGTCCATCTACTGAGTGGGACTGGGTACAATGAGGATGCACTGACTACTTGTGGAATGTCGGTGTTTGAGCACACTGTCTTTGTGTAGACGGATAACGGTAACCCGGTTTCCCAACCGGACAGCAAGCCTGCTTCGTGCGTCTTTTTTTTCCAGTCGTCCGCTTTTACTCATTTGGTAACATATCATGCTGTCTTTACACTCTATGCTCAAAGTCAGTGCATCCTTCGGCCTTAAAGTTTTATAATTGTGGGCCGCCGAATTTCAATTCGAAAAATGTTTGTTACTTCAGCAAATAATTTGCCGCCTGCAGTTCTTACGGGAAGTCAAAAAGGTATGCATTCAGAAGCGGACATCCTGGCGAGTCCGAAATATTATAGGGTTACATCGCGTGACAATTAATATTTCAACACCACCTAAGTAGTTCTACCCAGTCGAAAACGTATTTAAGAATTTTAGTCAGCATTTTGTAGGATCGGTCATTCACTGTACATGTAATGCACCAGTGATCACTGTTAATAGCCACTTAACCAATTTAATGCCTCTCGTGAAGGATACAACACAGTCCGCATCCACTGCTAAATTTTATGAACTCTACGTATAAAGGCCTAGAGGGATAGATGATTGTACTTACTCGGAAAGTAAACACCTAGTAGACGGAAGTCGCTAACCGTTAATGTCGCGGTTGATCTGACTTAAAAAAATTAGAAAGTTGGAAGGCTTTCAATATAGAATGCAGAGACGCCGTGAACTGCTACCAAGTGAGTAAACTAAAGCACATTCTCGCACACGTTTTTTATAAACTGGGTTTTAATTTATAAGATCATCGAATTTCAATCCGAACTATTTCTTTACTTCAGCAAACAAGTTACCGCCTGCGGTTCTTACGGGAAGTCATAAAGGTATGCATTCAGAAGCAGACATTCTGGCGAGTCCGAAATATTATAGGATTACACCGCGTGACAATTAATATTTCAACACCACCCAAGTAGTTCTACCCAATCGAAAACGTATTTAAGAATTTTAGTCAGCATTTTGTAAGATCGATCATTAACTGTACATGTGATGCACCAGTGATCACCGTTAATAGCCACTTAACCAATTTAATGCCTCTCGTGAAGGATACAACACGGTCCGCATCCACTGCTAAATTTTATGAACTCTACGTATAAAGGCCTGGTGAGATAGATGATTGTACTTACTCGGAAAGTAAACACCTAGTAGACGGAAGTCGTTCAACGTTAATGTCGCGGTTGATCTGGGTTAAAAAAATTAGAAGGTTAGAAGGCTTTCAGTATAAAATGCAGAGACGCCGTGAACTGCTACCAAGTGAGTAAACTAAAACACATTCTCACACATGCTTTTTATAAACTGGGTTTGAATTTATAAGACCAACGAATTTCAATCCGAAATATGTCTTTACTTCAGCAAACAAGTTACCGCCTGCAGTTCTTACGGGAAGTCATAAAGGTATGCATTCAAAAGCGGACATCCGAAATATAATTGGATAACACCGCGTGACAATTAATATTTAAACACCACCTAAGTAGTTCTACCCAATCGAAAACGTATTTAAGAATTTTAGTCAGTATTTTGTAGGATCGGTCATTCACTGTACATGTAATGCACCAGTGATCACCGTTAATAGCCACTTAACCAATTTATTATGTGACCAATGTATAAAGTTTTGAACTTGGCGCACATTGCTATCTACTTCACAACACTTAACTGTCTTGTATGCTTTTTCGCTGACATTTAAATTTAGCCGGATCTCATGGAGGTTAGTTGAAGTTGATGTAATATTGATTGCCTCACATGCTTGTACCCTGCTCCTCACAGACACAGTTTCGTTAGGTTAATGGGTTCTTCTGACATCAGGTCAAGAAGACAGTCTGGACACGTATCCAGTCTTCAGGCGACTAAAATACTCCATACAATTCATGGGCTTTATTGGTTGGAGCAGCCGTTTTTTTTAATCTGACGTGTTACTTACATTCTCATTCTGATGGCTTTTAAATTATGCATTTTTTCATCAACCTGGTCGATAATCATGCGAACGAATCTCACTGCGAATGTTAAAACAGCTTCAAACGCTTAGGCTTTACATCTTTATAAGAAAATAATTGCCAACAAGAGACGGAAGTATGCGTGCTTCGTCATTGATTATGATTTCGCTTGGCTTGCTTGAAAGCACTGCATATTTTCTTTGACACACCTGTTTTATGACAAACAGAAAAAGCTCAATTTGGGGGGGGGGGGGAGGGTCAAAAGCTGTGAATCGATGCCACCATTTACTGCGTGTAGGCAGGAATCACACCCAATGGCGTCTCCATCACACCAGATTCTCTGATGCGGGATGATCGACTTCCACAGCGCGCTAACAGAATGCATGCCTCATGACCACAAAGACTGAAATGCGATATACTACTCATAATCAAGAAGCATACATCCGACCCCCTATAGTTTGGTATTAAGTCTAAGTTGAGTGGGCTTGCAATTCACGCACAAAAATGAGGATTTGTGAATGTGGCTGGTGGTGAGAGTTTGTGGGATTGATTGCGTCGAAAATAAATCCATGAGTATGCTTTATTTAACCCACAACCCATTTGAAATATACCACTGGACTGACTGTAAATTTAATTTCTGACAGATTCATGGTCGGAAAATTAGATTTTGGCTAAATAAATATCTTAAGCTCTCCTGTAGATACAGCCGGAAAAATCACTTACGGCTGCGTAATGCGTACTTTTGTCAACAAACGCCTACTGTAATTCGTAAAAGGACTCGTGTTTCAAATGTCAAATTTCGTTTGTTTTTCTGCGACCCCATTTAGGTGGCGTGCTCGGGGGTAGGTTCTACTTGCTTAACTGACTGGCCGAAATTTTCTTCTCTCATGTCATCCGGGATTGATTATTTTGAATTTGTTTTAGCTCTTGGCGGTGCGGGTAATCTACTTATTTACTGACTGTTATGATATCTCCAGTTGCTTCAACGTCTACTAATGTTCTATCTTCCGTCTTCTGTATTTATGAAGTTTGCAGTTTAATTGATCTATGCCAATACAAGCGAAAATACGAGTTTCAGAGACTAGTTGATGAGAAGTAGAAGCGGTCGCTGGAACAGGGCTTTGTCCGTCCGAGGCTTTGGATTCGCACCTGAACCCATCATCAGAGACAGTGATGATGGGCTCTCTCCATGCGTCGGTTGGTCGGTCGGTGTTATTGCACCCTGGAGTCGTTTACTTAATTCAGTGCAGCTGCGGACAAAGCATCTACGTCGGAAAAACTGGAAGACTACTCCGGATGCGAAATGACGAACACGCGGTACCAGTTTGGAGAAATGACGCCAAATCTCATGTCGCGGTCCATTCGACGAGACCCGGCCACACATTAAATTTCGATGGGGCCGAAATTCTCGCTAGAGCGAATAATCGCGTGAGCCGCAAGTTGCTTGAGTCATGGTTCACGGAACCTCAGGCTATCAACAAGGGCAACGGCATCCCCATTCCATATTCCGTGCTGATGCATAGGCTGACCAAGGTAATTGACCACTCGGGGAGCGCGCAGGCCGGTGAGCCAGATGGCCGGGCAATCATCACGCCAGCATCCAACACGGATGATGACATTTCGGCAATTAACAACTTGCATGCCGACCATCAAGCAATTAGCGCACCAGCGGGCAACAATTCTTGATGAAGGGGAGTGCGATTAATTGCTATAGGTATGCGGTAGCATAGCGACTGCATCCTATAAATACTGCAACCTCTCGTGCACGAATCACCCCTGTCCGCCACCAACTCCGATGATGGGTTCAAGTGGGAATCCGAAACGTCTGGCGAATAAGGCCCTTGTTCCAGCAATCGCTTCTACTTCTTATCATTCGATCTTTACTACGTTCAAGATACGTTTAGCTAGAAGAGTATTTATACATTGCCGAGCGAAAAAATGATTTATTGCATATCGGCACTAGTATTGCTGTTCAGCATTTGGCATTCTTGCAGTCTGTATTTATGACGTTTGCGGTTCATTATACCTCTACTACATTAAAGAAAAGTTCGGATATAACAGCTTTTATGCGCTGCCAATTAAAAAAATTCGTTTCTTGCACAAAGCTCCATAAGTCTGCGTCAAAACGCTCATTGCTGTTTATCCTAGGACATTCTTGAATGAGGCTGCAATACCACAGGGTACAGAATCGATTTGCTTGCTGGCTACTGTCGCGAGTTAACACACTCATCGGACAGTACTGGATGTCTACCTTCCTCCCAGTTTAATAACAGCTATGAGAAAAAATACGCAGTCTCAGTACTAATGCGTATTTCGCAGAACGTACGAGAGTACTCAAGATGGATTTAAGGAGAGGAAATCGTCTGTCTTGAAAACACTTCTGTTCGTTGTGAGCAGAACTGCGTTAAAGGTTATGTTCACAGTTGAAAGGTGTTTCGCTTACGTGAGAGTTGGCATTTTAATTTAATTGGAGCGCATAAAGGTTACATTGAGCTGAACGATTTTCGCAATATCGAGTGAACTTCACTAACCTGCTCTCTCACCATCGGAGATGCAAAATACCACCCACGGGTCCTGTTCACGATTAATTCCCGAGACTATTCTAAGAACGAACACACTCATTGCATTCTCTCTACTGACAGCTGGATCCTGATCAAATGTGATGCGTAATGCGCTAGTTGCCATTTCTTGTTTAAGCATACAAGCACACCCCACTGGGGCTGAAAATATCGCCTCAGAGAAGTAGCACCAGGATATTTGAAAATTGAGTGGAGGAATAATATGAGAGTATCTGATTTATACACAAATAAATCACATGTGATTGATTATTGCGTGTTGTTTTTTACAAACAAGTGTCATTAACATATGAACTATTAATAATAATCTGGAAATATATGCGTAGACCGAATTTTAAATCTGTCTCATTTAACTGATCCGTCATTTAGTCGGCAAGCTCGGAGGTAGGTCGTTGTTGCGTCTTTGTTTGGTCGGTATCCTCTGCAGCTGCTTTTCCTGAATTCATTAAAGCAATTAGTGGTTTCGATAATCTACCGTTTTATTGCCTCAAATCTAAGTCTAATTTTTTAAAGTGCACGATGATATGAGGTCCCGGGTTTTTGTAATTATATAGCTTTTAGTGATTTTCATATTACATACATCGTATAAATTCGTGGATAATGCTTTTTCATAGGGATGACGAAATGGAAGAATCGTGTTTTAACAATGAGGCTTCATAGAAGTGTATTTTGGGGCACACTGTTATTTACTTGTGGACGTACTAAAATGTGCATGCAATACTACGTGGCCTAGAACCGGCATGCTCTGGTTCTGGTTTCAATTAGCTGCGATGAGATTCCCATCTGTCCTACCTCTTTTGATCTGTACTTGTGAAGTTTCTAGTTCAATTGCTGTTTACTATCTTTAGCGAATGTTTGGTTAAAACAATTTATAGTCATTTCCGAGGAAAGAATTGACATATTGCACAACACTTACTATATTGAATCGGACATTGCTGTTCATCCTTGGGTATTCTTGAATGGTGTTGTCACAATTAATGACACAGAACCCATTTGTGCACCTACAGTCATCCCTGTTCGCATGCTAGCCCTTAGATGAGTATTGAAGTCTTGAGTTCACACACTGCTCTGACAGTATTGGATGTCTATGTTCCTTCCAATTCAGTAACAACAATGTGCCAAAAGATAGAAAGGCTAAATATGAATGCATATTTCGTAGAACATAGGATAAATCTCTAACAAAAGAATTTAGGGAGAGAATAGTATCACCCTCCAAAAAAATTGCATGAAATCCGGCCTGTCTTTATCTCGATTCTGAGGTGCAAATCTCCTAACTGGTTTGCAGTGTCCTATAACACCTGACTATTTAGAAATTAGATGTAGGAATAATTTGCGACATCCTGATTTATGCTCAACGAATTCACACCTGATTGAGTATTGCGTGTGTTTTTACGAAAAAATGTCACTAACATATGGATTGTTAATGATAATTTGGAAATATAACCACAAAAGGGTTTCTTCAATCTGTTTTGTTTATCCGATTTCCGATTTAGACGGCAAGCTTGGAGGTAGGTTCTAGTTGTTTAACTGACTGATCAGCATTCTCGACTTCTACTTAACCTGCGACTGCTTATTTTGATTTGGTTGTAGGTATTGGCGGCTCGGGTAATTTACCTATTTACTACTTCTAATGCAATGTTCATTTGTTTAAGCGCACGACGATGTCATATCCTCACAATCTTTTATTATGAGGCTTTCAGTGTATTTCATACTTCAGGTATTGCGTCTATCCGTGAATAAAAAGTTTTCTTAAAGATGACATAAGGAAAACCTATGTTCAAGCAAGACTTTCCATAATCTCGAATGTTGGCGCATATATTCATTAAGTTGTGAGTGTACTGGAATCCACCTGCAATAGAAATTTGCACAGAAACTAGTCACAAGCGCAAATTCATACATGCTTGCAATGCGGTTATTGGCTGAACACTGGACCTTCGAGTTATCCCATGGGTTAGAAAATATTAGGTAATTGCATTACCGACAAAGACAAGGGAGACTGGAATGGCCATTTCTGGCTTATTAGCCGTCGTCAGCCAGCCATACCCAAGCCCGAAGTGTGGAACACCCGAGCCTCGAACTCGCGGCCTGTTGGTTTAGAAGTCAACGTGTCTACTCACCGGGCCACGAGCCCGTTGCCTTGTCGGTTTTCGATCGGGAATATACAATGGTAGGGGCGCTCACCGATCGTTCATACGGAACTCACTCGTTCCGTTGTGCCTTATGGACTCTCTCTCGAGCCCAACCAGCAGCCGCACAGCGGCGCATGATATACAGGCAGAATAGCATTACCGACAAAGACAAGGGAGACTGGAATGGCCATTTCTGGCTTATTAGCCGTCGTCAGCCAGCCATACCCAAGCCCGAAGTGTGGAACACCCGAGCCTCGAACTCGCGGCCTGTTGGTTTAGAAGTCAACGCCTCTACTCACCGGGCCACGAGCCCGTTGCCTTGTCGGTTTTCGATCGGAAATATACAATGGTAGGGCTAATAAGCCAGAAATGGCCATTCCAGTCTCCCTTGTCTTTGTCGGTAATGCTATTCTGCCTGTATATCATGCGCCGCTGTGCGGCTGCTGGTTGGGCTCGAGAGAGAGTCCATAAGGCACAACGGAACGAGTGAGTTCCGTATGAACGATCGGTGAGCGCCCCCTACCATTAGGTAATTATACTCTTCCCAAATAAATTTCGTCAATCTGCAAAGGCACAAAACGTACATTACTGACGTACATCCCGCATAGCTTGTGACAATTCCCAAGGACGAGTATTTAGTGGAGAAATCAATGTGTCGTGAACGTATTCTACCACAAATGAAGTTGAAATTTCGAGTTCCAGTTGTACGCATAAGTAAGGAAGAAGGGGGAGTCGTTAGTCGGCCTTGACGCTAATGCCCCGCATACGCACAGTGATCGTCTCTGTATTCGCCGAGACACAGCGGGAGGGAGAGGGATTGCCGTCAATCTGCCCGCCTCTCGTCGTGGGGCGGCATTTGAACGTTGGTGGCCATCGCCTGCATTCGATTTGACCTTAGTTGCTATCCTGAGTTGCTAGTCGCGGGTGCATCCATCTGACCGCGTTTCTCTCATTCTACCGGAGTAATAGTTGAGGCAACAATATTGACGACTACGCCTTTATCGGGTCTGACTTTCAGTAGTGGCTACGAGAAGGTCTTTCGTAGGTTCTCTCGCGTTTGGATTCACATCTGTCCTGCCTTTGTGCTTGCTTTTTCGTTCATTGAGCTGCGTCCGGAGGTCTGGCATGGTTGACGGAAGGGTGACACATCGGTTTATTGGGGTAGTCTCCGTAAGCCGGCCTCGATTTTTTCACTGTCTAAGCGGCAATTGCCTCCACCCCGCATTTTGGCGTTCTGGAAGGCGAAAGCGTGTCCAAAGTCCGCACAGTGTTCCGCCACCAGAGACAATGGTTCCATTATCCTCGCCGCCAACATGTGTTGGTTGACACGGGTTTGTTGTTGTTTGCCTGTATAAGTGAAGAAGAAGAGTCGAGCACCGGAACACTTTGTTTGTTGTCCTGAGCTTTCAGACTCCTGCAGGAGTCCATCGTCAGAGGTAGTAGCAGCAACAGAACAAGCGGCAGTTATAGGGCTTGTAGGCTAATCATCGACCGACGGCGCAAAACTGGAGGTGACTACGCAGGGCTCTGTACGTCCGCGCCAGCTCGATAAATCGATTGAACAATTTCTCATCCGAAGCTCAGGCTTCAATCAATTCTCGGCCTGTTTTGTTTCCGGTGTGGGTGACAATTTTGGTGGCTGCGAATTTAAACTTGTGACCCATTTCGTAGATCTCGGCGGCCACTTTTGATAATGCGTCACCTCGTCGCACAGCCGGCTTCTGTTTGCTTATGCGAGATCCGAGCATGCGTCCAGTGTTTCCTGTGTAGTTACAAGGACAGTTTTGACACGGAATGCGATACACTACTCCAGATTGCTCTTCAGGTTTTAACCGGTCTTTGATTTTCATGACCCTGTTGCGCATGGTGGCTTTGGGGCGGTGTGCAATTCCAACACCTGGCTCCGCAGCAATGCGCTCGGTCGCATCTGATACGCCCTCGATGTATGGCAGAGAATGTCATTCCGTCGTTGGTGTTGGTGCTCGAGTCCTCTGGTGGCGACCTCTTAGGCAGCGACTTATGAATGCCCTCGGATAACCGTTTCGCACAAATCGGTCGCGGAGATAACGGGCCTCACGTTCACTGTCCTCCGGTTTGTTGCAATATGTTTGGATTCGTTTAAAGAGCGTCCTCATACAGCTTCGTTAGTGAACCACCGGATGGTTGCTGTGAAAACTGAGAAGCTGTGTGGTGTTCGTTGCCCTCCTATAAACCGTTGTTTCAAGTCCACCTTTCGTCTGACAAGCACATCCGTCTGTTGCAAGTGAAATTTGGTTAAAATGCATCTGCGATTGAAATTGTAGTCGATTTGCGATTTTGTAAAATCCAACCTGCTTTTCTTTCGACTCCGAACTGCAAATCTCCTAGTTATTTTGCACCGCCCGGTATGTCCAGCTGAGAGACAGTTGGTTTTTCCATCTTCACCTTCTCCGATACCAGTGTAATTGTCGGCAAGTTCCGCAATGTCTATTAAGATATCGCACTGATATCTGGGCACTTTTCTGTAGAAGCGTTAGTGGTGCAAGTTGTCACTGTAGAGCCATATGCAGTGGTTTCAAAATCCCGTTATCGGTAATAATGTCGTTTCGAAAGTATCTAGACGATACCCTGTTAGTGGACTCTGTGGAGTTTCTCTAATAATCTTAGACGGCGAAACTCTGCCCAAATCTGTATCCTACATTCACTTGAGCTCTTTTGACATCAACATTATTACATATTAAATGCCTTATCTCTCATATTGCAAGATTCAGACGCGTTTCGCAACTAAAATGTGCTTGGCCTCGTCCAAATCGCTAATTTAAACAAGGAGCTGAAAGGCAGCACCTCATTCGTCGATGGTGTTATGGGAATTCGATGTATAATAAACCTCCCTTTAGACCACAAACAGCAGATAATTATGATACCTGCATCTTTGCATCAGATATTTCGTCCCAATTCTGTTCAGATGTCTAAATGCAAGGCAGTTTTTCGCATGCCCATCCTCATATGCATAGTCTTGTTAGAGAGGAAGCCTTATTTGACATTAGTTCAGATGATGTTCTTCACTATCGGAATGGCGTCACAAAATTTCCGGCTGTGTACTGTAATTAAAAAATTTTCCGAATATTTGGCATGCTGTGGTCGAGAGATAGTTTCCTTTAGCGGCAGGCGCAGATCTAACAACTTACGACCTTTCAGGTGGATCAGCGATGAAGCCTTGTGAGTCACGTATATTTCTACCTTGATTCTATCAAAATGTGAAATACAAATTATCCCTGGCATCGCTGTTTCAATCTAGAGGAGGACTATCATGGGAATATCCATATGATCTTCGGTTAATTCGTTCTGTTAAACGCGGTTTGATGGTCTACGTTTACGAACTAGTTTCGTCAGTCCTCGAACCTTCAGTGTATCCATCTACAGTTCTTCAAGTGTCTTGTTCTTGCATATGTACCCATCGACATAATCGGATTGGGTAAATTATGGATACATTGTTTGCTCATGGAATGTCAGTTTTTAGTTAAACTGTCTGCGCATAAAACTAGGTTTGACCTTATTTCCTCCAAACCTATAAGTAAAATGGTTCATTCTCACATGTGGTTCCTCAACTCGGTGGCATACCTCTTCCATGCATCTGTCTTCTCCAATCTCCTGCAGTATGGTAACAGGTGGCAGCTGATTTTTTGAAGGGGTCTTCCATTTATTTTCGTAAAGCGTTTACTTGAGTTACCGCAAAATTAATGAATCATATGTCTTTCAATTTATGACAGTTTTTTTATAAGATTACTGCTTTGGAAAGCCTTGCTTACATGTCCGATTACATTTTTATCTAGCCGGATCACATAAGGGTTTGTTCACATGGTTACTTGTTGCCCTTGATACAGCGAGTAATCTTACACTAACCTTCAGTTTTGCAGCAGCTAACAGTTCCTCAACAACTAAAATTCCTTTATTCATACTCTAGATTTATTGGTGAGACAGTCTAAACATCACGCATTCTAATCGCATAACCCTTTTTGCTTTTGAGTCCGGCATTTTAGAAATCATACGATCAGGCCTCACTGTGACAACTGAAACCGCTTTTAGGGCTTGCAGTTTATGACGTTTCGATGAAAGTTTTTGTCGACCTAAGACATAATTATGTTGTTTTGGCTCCATTTGGGACTTTTACCAGTTACGCTCGGAGACAAATAGCTACGGTTTAGTGCCACATATGCAGTCAAGTTATTTACCAGATTGGAAATAAGGCGCCATTTTTTCATTCAATTCTTTTGAGTGTGGTCTAAACATTTGCTTTTTCCCTATATTATAAAGCAATTTTTCAAAACTAAAATAAATAAACATTTGTTGCTGAACCCTTATGCAAGCAAGCGTTTTGCAGTCTGTCATTTGACTGGTTGCAAAATTAAATTCCGCTAAATCTCGCGATCGGACCTTAAGAAGTTGAATAGGTAAACAGATCAACGGCCCTTGCGGTCAGCCAATAAAAAATCCAAAGCGTTCTCGTGAATAGTTTAATCGAATTGCGCTCTTCCTATGGAATATTTCATTTTAAAATGCGAAAATATTATCGTGTATGAAACTTCCCGTTTTATTCTCACTCGCTTCTTCATCCAGCCGGCATTCTCGGAGGTTGGTTCTTGTTGCTTTGCTGTTTGGTTGCCATCTTATTTTATCGATTTTACTAAGACGATTTACTCTGCATTTTCTAGGACTTGGTGGAGCGGGTAATCTACATTTTCGTCTTCATTTGCTTCTTTCTGTGGTCCTGAAATATACCTTGCAATCCGGGAGTTGTGTTGTGTTCTTAACCTTTCAATATCATTTTCGGTCTATCGTTGAAACGGATTATTCCTTTCTACATAATTTATCTCGAGACTGTACTAAATTGAGCACCTTTATTCATTCCTGAGAAAGATTTTAATCGCAATTGTTTATGCGAATATGTAGTGGAAGGTTCCTTCTTTTACTAGCTAGCGAAGAAGTGACTCACTGCGGGTCTTAGTGATGAACCAGATTTTTGAAATTCCCTGTTCACAATCTCATTATTCATCTCGTTATTAATAAACTTTATGCTATTAAGATGAGTTTTTTTAATCAACAACCAGCTGCTGGCTTCAAAGGTAAGCCAATCGTTCATTTGACTTTGTAAAAGACATCGAAAATGACTTCTTCGAACGAGGTTTTGATATCAACTAACACAAGACGCCTGGATAATGAGGTGTAAAATCGATTTTTACTGAACGCCCATTGGACTGCTCATTCTTATTGAATACACACGCCCACACATCTCAACTTTTGATCGGTCATTATTTCGTCATTGTGAAAACAAACTAGTATGATTGAATTTCGATCTCACCAGGTGAATCGCAGTTCCTCGAAATAGGTAGAGATGCTTTTACGAATGAAAATGCTGAGAAGCATATGTTTCTTATGGTCATATCAATTCCACGAAGACGTGCTTTTAGATGTTTACTGTCTCATCCGTTCACATCGTCTTTGAGAAACAGCGGGTGTTAAACTGCACTGTGTGATTTGGAATGCAAACGAGTTACGTTTCGTAAAATGTACGCGTACTTTTT
Source organism: Spirometra erinaceieuropaei (assembly GCA_902702965.1). Lineage (NCBI taxonomy): Eukaryota > Metazoa > Platyhelminthes > Cestoda > Diphyllobothriidea > Diphyllobothriidae > Spirometra > Spirometra erinaceieuropaei. The sequence goes on from CACRXP010000580.1 coordinate 210,725, forward strand.
GTCCTTGTGCAGAAGCCTTTTAGCTCGTCTAGCATGTATAAGTATCCATGATGCACGTTGCACAGCGGGTGTTAAACTGCATTGTATGATTTGGAACGTGCCTAAGAAAGACACACGGGAGCTGGTCATCAATACTGGGGACGCCTGGGAGATAGACTACAAAACTCGTCCGTTGCTGCTGCCGACATTAATGCATACGCGCTGTCTTTGGAGTTATGTTTTGTCCAAACTGGTTTCGCAAGTTCAATCGAGTTGTCTTTCCTGCATGAGGGTATAATCAGACCTAGTGCGTTTTATGTAGCGGTGTTTTGGTGAGAACAGTACTCACAAGGGCTTTAAATTCTTTTGCGTTTGTAGCTGGAAAGGTGATTGGCAAGCTCGGTAAGCATAAAACAAGCCAAATATAGTTGAGAAAAGCAGTATTCAATGCAAAATTTTCCAAATATTACAACTCTTTCTATGCTTTTCTTTGTTGATTTGGCTGAAATTACAAAGCTGTCCTTCTTTTCATTTTAGGAAAAAGTTAGTTTTTTCGATTTGTATTTTTGATTATTAATTTATTATGATCCAGAGTTTGGTGTTATTAATTAATGAGTACACGTCCACCCTAGAGACACTGCGATTGCATATTTTATCGAAGATTGTCTTTTAACCGCATCAAGCGGTACCTCGACCAATTTAATCATAAATCATACTTGACGCATGGCTAAATGAATTCCAAGAAATTGTGATTAACGCAACATTTTCAGTTCATTTTTACTTAGGGGAAAGCAGGCGAACGTCTTTAAATTGCCTATAGGTTGCAAACTGTCCAAGGAAAGGCACGGATAGGCAGAAAATTGAAAAAAAGATTGCTCACGTAATTGGGTGCGAAAGGCAAACAACTACCTACTGGTCGAAAAACTCTAAACATGAACGTCTACTCATTTAATGCGAGTAGTATAGTCATATATAAGTTCAGCGACCGATTATGTGGATTGGCGCGTGGCTGGTTAGTGAGCAGTTTGATGCGTGTAGAGTTTGTATTGAAAGGAATCCATACAGGAGGAGAGTACTGCATCAGTAGGGAGGACGTTGCACGCATCATTACCCCCATGCATGTTTAATAAATCTGGCCATGTTGAAAAATTTCAAAAAATTCTGCTTTTGTCGTTTTTAGGGAAGAAACGTAAGTATTATTTACAATGGCCAGGCCTTGTTTGACTTTTTACGTGATTGACTAACACAAACGCGAATGCCGACTTTGCGGGTGTTACCATGGTAAATTCAACTTACACTCACTGTTTAGACGGCAAATCACACAACGAGGCTGACGAAGAAGATTATCTCTATGGGGACGATGACGAGGAATCCGAGGAAGCTGATCAGCCGGGTGTTCTTGCTCGATCCTTGCGTAGGTTTTAGGTCGTGCCACATTTAAGTGGGCACTAATGCAAACGTTTTATCCAATGAAATTGGAGCAAGTTCTGACATATTCGACCACCAACGTCAAGATCAAAGGCCGTTTGCACACTCTAGCTGCAGATAAATATGATCACTTGCAACAGAATTATTCGACTGATTCTACCTCTGCACGGTTGCAGACAGGGCCGATGAAAAATCGAGAATTATTTTGCCAAGACCCAGTTACTTAGTTTGTTTTAACTGAGTAAAACGGGGTTGATGGCTTTTAACTGTGCACCAGGCTTGAGTTTGGCAGACCTGTGTGACGAACGTGGTGGTCGGACTTACTTGAAATTCGTTTTGCTGCCGTAGGACGCAGGCGTTCTTCATACTTCCGAGTCTGCTATATCAACGACTTTATTTATTTCGCCTTTCAACGTTTTTGGGGTTTTAATAAATCAAGTCGGGTACAATAAACGATTATGAATGAGAATCGGCTTGGAGCCCAAGTCTCCATCGCCAAGCCAATGTTAATGAAAGCATGCTTAGGCCTTTTTAAAAAAAGTAAATTTAAAATTGCAAGTCTTTTCTGCGACAGTACTGCAGCAAGCAAGTCCTAAACGAAAACGTTTCCCTCCGTGAAGATTCCAGCCTCTCAAACTAACGCAATAAATGCAACAGCCCAGCTCTTTGTTTGAGAACTTGCATTGTATGTCAGGCGTAGACATCAGGTAGACAAAAATGATCCGAAGAAAAGGATGGGCTCACTGGGACGGGTTTACTTAGATGCTATCGTTTCGGAGAGCTTTATCGGCTCTCCATTCCCAAGGTGTAAAAGGCACTTTATCGACCAGAAAGCCCAAGTGGCGTGTTACGTTGGTCGGCCTCATGCTGATCGATTTTTCTCTCATCTCACTGCTTCGGCCTTTCGGGCTGTGATTGGCGGGCGTTTTGTCTGAGTGCTTTGTGAGTCACCACTACGTCGGAGGGGGGGGAAGTGGTCGAACCTTTGTTGCCATGGCTCGTTTTTACGGTCTACCTAGACGCGTTTCCTTTGACATACAGCCAGGGAGGGCGCTATTTGGCTCGACATTTCTTACAGGGTTCTTATCCTATACACCAAAGTTTGTCAATTTTCCACAAAGAGGTAGCCGCTGTTTACTACCTTTGAATTTCAATGAAAATTAAAGCCAACTTTCTGCTTTTCTCCTAGGATCATCCACCAATGCTGGCGTGAGCAAAAACGTTTCGTTTGCCGGTACATTTCTTCTTTTAACGCACAATATACTGCCGCTTTTTAATTTCCTCAGATATTAGTCACTAACTTGGAGTAAATCAATCTACCTGAGACTAATATGCCCAGACTGAATTTGATGTATGAATATTTTGCCCGAAGTCCATCAGCCACTGCGGAATCACCGTGCCATATTCATAAACTGCCGACAGGCAGCCAGCAGTATATATTGCTGAAATAGCACGATTTTCCCTACTGGAAAGCACAAGTTCTAACTCCAAACACCTGTTTCGCCGATATTCTCTCGCTGCATCGCACGGTTTCGAGTGGTTCGCCATAGGTACTAGCCAGTCTGCCTGGGCTGTCAAGTCTGGTATACCATGCTACAGTAGGCGGGCTAACCCATGAAATGTCAGCCGAAATTCCGAAATGCGTCCTCGTTTCGAAAAGATTAATCATGTAGGGTTGTAAAACTAATCACTACGCAGCATAATTCTATAGCAAATCAACTACCTTAGGGTGCCGGCTTTCGAAAGAACTTCTGTCCGGCTGCATGCAAGAACAATACACTGTAAAATGACTGCTTAGCTAGCATGCATTTCCCATTGATTCTCGAGACCCTCGAAAATTCAATTTTATTTCATGGAAAACATGCGTGACAATACTCATTCCTTCGCTCATTCGGTAGAAAATTACGTCTTCTTTCAATTGTATACTCGAAGAAAGGGTATGGTTCGGTTTTAAAGGAGTTGTGAGATTTTTTAATACCATGAAATGACGTTCATAAAACGTCATGTCTCTGCATTTACCCATGTGGCTTGTAAAGTTAACAATATGGCTCAAATCCACTGCTTAATTTTAGGAACCCTATATGGTTCCCCCTTATTACCGTAGAGAAATACATGGTTTTCTGTACGCGGAAAATATACGACTTGTAGTTTGGGAACCCTGAATACAAGTGTAACGGCAGGTTGGGTTCAAAATTATTCGGGAATAGGAAAACTTTTATAAAACAAAATTACACCCTTCCTTCGAATGTAAAATTGAAAGAAGACGTAATTTTCAACTGAATGAGCAAAAGAAGGAATATTTTCATGAATGTTGTACACGAAATATAATTAGACTTTTTAGGGGCATCGAAAATCAATGGGAAAAATGCATGCTACATATGTAGTCATTTTTTGCAAAGTATAGTTTTCGCATGCAGTCGGAAGGAGGTTCGTTCAAAAGCCGGCATCTTGCGGTAAATGAATTACTATAGAATTATGCTGCACGATGAGTAGTTTAACAATCCTACTTTATTGGTCTTTTCGAAACGAAGACGCATTTCTGAATTTCGGTTGACATTTCATGAGTTAGCCCACCTACTGTATCTCAGTACACAATAAACTATCCGATTTCTCATTTCTAAAGCAGGTAAATAGTGGAAGGCAAACCAACCTGTTCAAACATAACTCCAGCCAATCAAACTTCACCTCACCAGGCAGTCCTGACCTTCCTGCTCCTTCCTCTTTTGCCTTCCAGTCATTTGGTTTTCAACCTGGGTGACAGTTATGCGCGGATTTGCAATTCTGTCTTAACTGGCGATTCGTCCGCCTGACTGTGCACGCCAAATCTCCTTTCCAAACATTTTTGCGTGGGTACTGATTGGGTGCCAGAACAAATTGCCTTAACACACTCTGCTGTAACCTCTTTTTAAGATGTCAACTATGTTTTTTGTTTTGGAAGTCTGGCATTAGAGTCTTACCACTTTGGCTGAAATAAATGTTTTCTGTTCGTCAGTGCTGTGCTGCAGGAACGAAATGCATTCCATCTACAATAGCCGCGTCAGTTGATAATCTCTAACAGCCGCGGCTCTCTAATGATTCTTTGTCCAGCCTTAATCCTCAGGATTAAGGTCTTCAGTTAAATTCTTCTTCCACTGCGTCGTGCAGAGCTAAAAAGGGTATCACTAGCTTATGTGTCCAGAAACTAGCGTTTGTGGGAACCACTTAACTGTTAAACAGCTCCGTGGTCGTCTACGAAAAGAACAGCATCTACATTAATCTAACTTACATGATGTTCTTCTGAGCGCAACTCCTTCAGACCGGTCTAGGAACTCGTCTGGAAAAAACGTCGTAGAACTTCCTGGGTTATGCTAGATCAACGAATGAAGCCGACATTTCGAGTTGTAGGTGTATGTATAAGTGAAGGAGAAGAAGAGTCGAGCACCGGAACACTTTGTTCATTGTCCTGAGCTTTCAGGCTCGTGCAGGAGTCCACCGTCGGAGGTACTAGCAGCAACAGAACAAGCGACAGTTATAAGGCATGTAGGCCAAGCATCGACCGACGGCGCAAGACTGGAGGTTACTACGCAGGGCTCTATCTTGGTAGACTGGGTGCATGCTCGGATCGCACATACACGAACATAAGCTGGCTGTGCGACGAGGCGACGCATTATCACAAGTGGCGCCGCCCACACCTATGAAGTGGGTCACGAGTTTAACGTCGCAGCCACCAAAATAGTTGTCCACGCCGGAAACAAAACAGGCCGAGAATCGATTGAAACCTGGGCCTCGGATGGGAACTCGATCAATCGATTTATCGATCTGGCGCCGGCGCACAGAGCCCTGCGTAGTCACCTCCAGTATTGCGCCATCGGTCGATGATTGGCCTACATGCCTTATAACTGTCGCCTGTTCTGTTGCTGCTACTACCTCTGGCGATATACTTCTGCGCGAGTCTGCAAGCTCAGAACAATAAACGAAGTGTTCCGGTGCTCGCCTCTTCTTCTTCACTTATGTTAGATCTCTCTTGAAAGCTGCAGTTTCCGAAGTATTAAAGATTACAAGACATGGATTAAAGATTAAAGACATTGAAATAGTAACCTCATCCCTAATAGAGTTAGCATTGCGTTAAATCTGCGGAAGGTTACATGAACCCGTGTCTTAACCAAAACCGCAACCCTGACCATGATTCCTCGGGGATTTAGCGCAAGGCCAATTGTGCCCCCTGCTAATACGCCATCTTCGGTTCCTCAGAAGCTGCAGTTATTAAGGGAGACCTACTACAATCGTTGGAAGTTCTCTGTTGCTGTTCCAGATGACCTTCTAGACCGGTATGTGGGAGGTGCGCTTAGAAGAACATCAAGAAGGTTAAGATAGTGTATACGATTTGGAGCTAGTTTTCAGTTTGAGGATATGCTCTGTAATGGAGTCGGAAATGGGAACTTCCCTCATACTACAGGTGGAATTGCGCCAAATCCCGCGAAGGTCACCTACACCCGTGTCCTAATCATAACCCTAATAGGTCTGGGATCTAGCGCAGGTCCAACTGTACTGCGGGATTTATATTCCCGTAGTCAGTAGCAAATGCTCCGGGAGACTCGTCCACGAAGTTGAGACAGCAGCAGTCATCATGTCGGTTGCACTGTGAATTTCAAAGGCATACTGGCAGGCCTCGTGAGTAACACCGCTTCCGGAGATAAGATCGCCTTTCTCTGACCCCCATCGCCTGTGTACACGCTGCCCACAGACTTTTCTCTGGCTATCATGAGGATGAAATCCTTCCCCACAGCACTTCTTTGAACTACAACATGTTCTAAGTGGTCACAACATGAGCTAGTTTAAAGGGACCTTCGAAATACACCAATGATAGAACTTGATGACAGCAGCCTCCGACAAGTAAATTCAGTTATGGTATAATATGGCTTAAAGGGATTAGTGTTACATTTAGAAAACGGTTGTAGGCTCCTGTAGCTGGCGGGAGTTCAGTTATCTCCATCCAAAACTGCTACTCATGGAAAGTAGGTGAAGGTGACTCTATCTATTATCATGCGGCAACCAACACACGTCATGATTACGAACTCTCACCAAATCGTTCATAGGCAGTTGTATGACGAATGACAAAGACGTGGGAGAGACCGCAATAACTCTTTCCCGACCACTAATCATCGTCAGCTTGCCAACAATTGAACCCTGGGTCCTGAAATATCCAGAGCATGATCACGGTATCTTTAAATATTGCGCACTAAATTTGGTGCCCTGCCTCTGAGTTTGGACCCCGATTTTCGTCTTCCGTTATTTTGAATATTCAACCATCCGTATGGAAGCTCCTCTGTCGCGTATTAGCGCACAAATAATTCGTTATTTGACCCTAAATTATGTCACTCAATGGTATGTCCATGACATGGGATCTGCATTCGACTGGACAAAGGAGAAACAGACAATTCTCATTAGTTTACTGACCAACTGTGGTATTCGAGAGACACCGAAATTCGAAAACATAATAGCCGTTCACGGGATGTACGTGCTTTCGTCAGTGCTCATAACGGGGACACTTGGGGAGCCCTCAGGAGACCGGAACTGCAAGCAATTTCACCCACGAATGATATGCCAACGATCGCAGTGGTGTTTTAGCTGCTCTCCAGACGTCGCAGGATGACTCGGACTAAAAAGGCAGCAAGAGGCAACGAAAAATACATGGTGTTATTAAAACTGACAGTGTGAAGTCACTTCAAATTTGAAAAGTCAAACATATCTTTTACGGTGACTCATCATCAGACCACCACAATTACACGGGACGAGTGAGTTCCGTAACATGATCGGTGAGCGCCCCCTTCAACCATTGTATATACTCGATTGCAACCGACAGGATAAAGAGCCCGTGGCTCAGTGGTTAGAGGTGTTGGATTTCTGATAAACAGGTCGCGGGGTCGAGCCCCATGTGTTACGCATTTCGGGGTTGGGTTTAACTGGCTGACGACGACTAATAAGCCATAGGTAGCCATCCCCTTTACCTTGTCCTTGTCGGTAATAGCATTCTGCCTATATCGTGCGTCGCTGTACGGTTGCTAGTTGGGTTCGAGACATAGTCCCAAGGCACAAAGGGACGAAATAGTTTCGTAACACGATCAGTGGAGTGTCTCGGGGGAGGGTATGTCACAGTAATTTTTCCTACGCCCCTGGATGACAGCATCCGGGTGTTGAGGACGTTGGAGTTGAGGGAGGGGGGAAAGGAAGGGATTTAGGGAAGACTGTGAGCGCCGTTTGTATGGCAAATATTCGGAGTGTGTGTGTGACTCTTGTCAGGGCGTTGGGGCGACGTGTGAGCCCTGCCTGAGTAAGGCCAGGGAAGACAGACTGTCTGTATCAACATCTTCTAAAAGCCAAACGCTAGATTTGCTGATCGAATAGCCCTTGCGTCGGCTGTTGCTAGCACCCGTTTGCACAGGCCTTTAAAGTAGTGTGCTGGCGCCCGGTAGATAAATATATAGGCTTCTTTGTCGTCGACTCGGTGGTCCGTATCGATTAGATGTACGAGAATTGAACTTGAAATCAATCGACTTTTCCCTCTACCTAGCCAGGCAGGTATGTGTTCGCGTACGCTATTTTACAGAGGCCTCATTTTACGACCAATATGTCCCGCTTCATAAGATCGGGTGAAGGAATAAATACACATCGATGTGGCCCGCAACGACAGTTGGTCTTTGTTCCCCAACCGTAGGAAGTGAGAGTTTACGAAAAATACGTGTACCTTCGCAGCGCAGAGAGCACCTGTGATACCCGTCCTTGGAGGTCGTCTCATTAATTTACTTGCTGCGTTTCCTAGGTCGGGTGAGTTTACGAACGCAAGTTGGGAAGGAGAGTTATAGTTACTCACATTTTTTCAGCTATCGAAGGGTACATTTTGCTGGGTGAAAAGAAGACGGACAGCGGTCTCGAATGGTGTTTTTACAAGTAACAGGACTAACAGAAGAGATGGGTCGATGACGACAGCTGGCGGACTGAAATATTGATTAAGTCATAGAATAACACGCGATAATATCCAGTCTATTAACAAGTGCAGTGACCTTCCACTTCCATATTCGGTGCTGAGACTTCGCCTAGGCGGAGTAATGAGCCACGCGGGGAGCGCGCAGACGAACACCGTCCCCAAAGCCAGGGTCGGTACGTCAGATGGTTAAGCAATCGTCACACCAATATCCAGCACCGTGATGGAATTTCACCGATTAGCGACGTGAGTGTCGTCCATCGAACACTCATTGCGCCAAGTGCAACACTCCCCGGTGAAGAGAGGAAGCCGTGAATTGTCATAGGTATGCGGTGGCATGACGACGGCGTCCTATAAATACCCCAGCCCCTTGTGCATGCACCACCCGTAATTACTATTGTCTCTGAGGATGGGTTAGAGCAGGAATCCGAAACGACAGGCGAATAAAGCTTTTGCCCCAACGATCTTTTCTCCTTCCCCGCGACTGCTTCCTGCGACTCATCTCTTCGCTTCTGTTGGCAAAAATTCTATGTTTCACAGCACTGGGCCATCTATACCGACGGGGCAACGTAGAAGCAGTGAAAAACAAACCGGTATTTGATCGTCCATGGTGGCGGCACGGATTTTACATGAATGAGTGTGCTTTAGGGACCTGGACCGCGGTCTTCCAGTCAGCCGCTCAACTCAGAATATGGGGTCGCATTGTACCCTCAGTCGCGGCCCGAAACCCCCTGATGACAGTGCTGCATACTCTGTGTGCTCGACTTACAATCATCACTCACAGACTGCGTCACCCCACCTTGCCCAATTGACTATAAAATAGTGGGGGTCGGAAACGTTGTCCTGCTTGATCAACAAATTATCACTGTCGTGATATGATTGATTTAAGTAGGTGGGCAATGCTTTCCACTTTCGTACTGTTATTGGTTTCCGCAGGCGTAGTGCAACTTGCGGATATTTTGAATTTGAAGTGCCTCACAGACTGCTGTGATTATGATCCCCAACTTCGTCAGGACTCGGGTTCGACGGTCGGGAATTAAGGTTTAGGGAAAGGTTTAGAGTTTTGAGTTAGGATTTCGGTTTGGGATTGGGGCTTATTGTTGTGGTTCAGGGTCAGATTTCGTGTTTTGATTTAGGATTTTCGGTCAGAGTTTAGGGTTGAGTGTGAGTGTTTATGGTTAGCAACCCGCTGCCTACAACTCCCATCTACGGCTTACGTCTGATTGGTCAAATTGTCGGGTGGTTCTGTTTCAGTGACCTTGACGGACCACTCACCTTTGTTCTTCATGAAATTGGTTTCGATGGTTATTTGCAATGAATTTTTGTATTGGGCATTGCCTACACGGAGATATTATATTTACTAAAACAAACTACCATGTTTACATTTGATATCTGCGTTTTGCCCTTTGTCTTTGCACATCCTTCGCTGTTTTCCCGTAGTCTCACCCACAAACCCTTTTTACCAAGGTTTCCATATTGGAAGCGTCTGGGTTTCCCTATTTCCCACTCAGAGTCTATCTTCCTGCCTTTCCCATAAAACGCCAACCTCATCATTCATGTGGCTTGGGAACGATGAGTGGTTGTAAGCCCTGAGGCATTTATAAACCCTGAGAATGTCTCATATTTTCAATTTCATTGTAAATGCATGGATCTCATAATGAAAAACCAAAAGCATGTACAGATTGCGGATGTCTTCGTTGTTGCCGAATCAATCCGGATGTTGACGACGTTGGCAGCCGAAGAGGTCTAGGGCGACGGAGTGAGTAGCGGTACGTAGTTGGCACCCTTGCGTCTTCGCTTCCACTATGGACCCCTGTAGGGTTGAATTTTGAGGTCAATCTTAGAAATGGTGAGGCGGCGCTCCGTCTAGTCGTCAGCGTCGCAAGTCACCTTTGTCCCCAATACACCATAGCGTTCTCGTCCCCTGTCGCGAACCCTACTATCATCTGCCAGTACCGTGAGCAGGGATGCATTCACGTTGTCTCCTGCCTAATCGGAAGGAGGAAGAATGTATTGGTGGGGAGGAGGTAGTGTTCTACGCCTATCTGTTGTCACCTCTTATAATGGGATGAAGTGTGGATTCGGTACTTCGAATGTTTAAATTTTCGATTTTACATCCTTCTAGTATGTGTGTGATTGTTGAGTGACTGCTATGCAGACCTCCGAATGTGTAACGAGTCATAACACATACTTCACCTTCACTTGAGTTCTGGCCTCGTCCGACTCTCCAGGATGTTTCGATCGACAGACGAAAAGTAAGGTCCCCTCAAAGTGTTTGGCCGCCTACAGCTACAATAGTCACTTGATCAGGCGCGTTCTAAGGTTATACACAAACGAGTAAATGCATATGCTTGCTACCCAAATTAGGAAATGTCAGAATATTGCGAGGGATATGCGAGTGCTGAAACTATGAATAAAATGTACGGCTGCTTTATCAGTCACTGTTGTGTTTATAAATATTCAAGCGTCTGATTTAGCTACTGAATTCCCGAAACTACTGGTTACTTTGAGCCCGCTCTATTAAAGTAACGTTTGTATGATAACTCAGGCGAACAGGACGACATATCGACCGTCGTCACCGCCGATGTCCGCGTGTGCTGCACAGCAGGGTTAAAGCAGGGAGAGCGACCTGCGCGTGAGCTAGTTTAAAGTGATAGGAAATATGCGCGGCATCTACAACACTCTCCCCTCCTCCCTCACCTGTGCCCGGTATCACAACATAGTCAAAAGACCGGAGGCAAAAGGGGGCAAATGTGGCTGGGCTGACGTGAATCCTCACCTAGGCGTACCATCACGCCTCCTGGCACATAATAAACACCGTTCATGAATTTAAACTCCAAGATAAACAGGGGGTGGCACGCGTCCCAGTGGATGCGGCGTGATTTGGTACACAGGCTTCACTCTAAGCCCTTAATGTTAGCATTTGTTATGGACGTGCATCTTCAGCAACGCCTGCCGGACTCCGGTCTAGCATCTGCGTCGGTCCATCGCCTCTCCTGCGTGGCCCGTCTTAGGTGTAAAGCACATAGCACAACGGTGTGTTAACTAAAACGTTCTAAAACAATCCGGAAGGACTTAGTCGAAAGAGAGACATACTCACCTCACGTTTCGGATTCACACCCGAATAGATCATTACAGATAGGTACAAGTAAGGGTGCACGGAGCTCAGGATGCGAATGTTTGCCGAATTCCCCCTGAGGACTGCAAAACTGTGTGTGAGTTAAACAGGTTAGTCCACCGTTTCTGGCTTCAAAATTTATGCGTGGTATCTTCCTCGTGCAACTTGACATTCCATCGAACGTCGCAGGTGATATCCTTCATCTAATCCGACACACAGGTTTGAGTTCGTGCTGGTTCCGAATGACCCTGTCCGGCATTGACTTTAGTACTCCACGGCGGTTCCCTCAAGATTCTTCTCCTTCTGAACAAAAACACTACCATAAACCTCGAAAGTAGGATTACCTATGCGAAACCTGTCTACGTTACGGATGGATCACCAACCTATACGGGAGTAGGTGGTGTTATGCCATGTCAGACGTTAGAATCTGGTACTGTTGATAATCCACCCCCACTCTGGAACGCACGATGCAGTCGGTATTTAGGCCGCGCGGATCGATTTGCGATCGGAAAACCCTACATCCCGCGACCACCTTTCAGTTTCTAAGAATACTGAAGGCTCACCGTTAATGCTGAAGTTCCTGGGTTTGGTTGAATTGTTAGTCCCAGAGGTCGGTGAAGTTAAATTCCTGGTAACCATTCTCAAGGCTCCTTTTCAGCTGGCAAATGCTTGTTTAATTGGTGGTCGTTTTGAATTCTACTGCCCAGCGCCATACCCATTCCCCAATCATCGAATCTTGGCCCGACGTTATTATATATACCATGCAACATGAGGATCGAAAATCACTCCGGCCCTCCTCTTCTACCGACAAGCATACGGTTGTTCAATCTTTGCGACTTACTGAATATGACGATAGTTCGACCGTTGATTGCGACGATGTAAATCTGCAGGAGCAACAGCGATACAATCATAGTTTGTGCCTCCTAACTTATGACAGCTCATCTCCCAAATGAGAAAGGAATCAAGGATTTGTGGTCTACCCGTCAAAAATAACTCACCCACAATTGAAGCATCCGGTCGTGAGAGGAGAGAGCGTTGTTACCCAGACTCTCCGGAGGCTCCGAAATCCACCATTTTTTAACCAGAACTAACAGCAACATATATCCTGTTTATAGACACAAAACTGCAGGAAAATTAGCAAGATTACACTTAAATGTCAAACTCCCTAAGTGCTACGTCTATCCAGTCTCCCTTGTCTTTGTCGGTAATGCTATTCTGCCTGTGCCATGCACCGTTGTGAGGCCGATGGTTAGGCTCAAGAGAAAGTCCGTAAGGCAAAACGGGAGGAGAGAATTCCGTAGAAACGATCGGTGAGCGCCCCCTACCATCAAAATATTTGTGCCTACACTGATTTAAAACGATGGAAACAACAGTTCACATAAACCAGTCAGATGGATTCCTCTGAAAAAACATTGACTCTACATGAGTTTCATAACTCGAGACATCATGAACCCGACGCAAGCAGCGTGTTGGTAATCTTAGTTTTCCATTTGCTATCAGTGTTTAAAACAACCAAATAAGAAGGCTGAACCGTTGTCATGACCTTATCCCAGTAGTTCAGCCAATCAGAGAAAAGTACTTTTTCAAATATTTTTACATACAGGGCTATTGTGACCCGCAACACTGCCAAATTGTGAGTTGTAAAACAATAAATTTCCTTTATAAATTTCGTTTATCTTCGCCGTTATGCCGTTTTTATAAGCAAGATAACCCGACGTATAAATCAGTTTTTATGTCAGGACGGTAGACAAACAGTAATAATTCTATTTATGTTTACAGGGATAACTGAAGGAGACATTTAAGATTAGCTGACATCTTTTAGATTTTTGGACAATTAGCAAGGATTCTTGAAGTTTTTTCCGAAAATTAATTCATGCTATAATTCTTTCTTTGACTTTTCTCTGTTAGTAAATTATGGAGTTTAATACCCTAGTAGCAAGAGTATATTGCCTCGATAGCGGGTAGATAGCGTTTTTTCGATATAGGTATATCGAGTGGATAGCGTTTTTGTCCGGCGGTTGTATATCGAGTAGATGTCGAATTTTCGATATACTCGAAAAACGACGGCAGCATCACGGTTAGCCATTTACACGACCTTTTTCCCACGGAAATACCTCCGTTTTATACTAAATCGACCTATATTGTTTCTGTCCGCCCTCCTTAACCATTTACCGTAGTCTTAGTCTGCATGACAAACGTATAAAATAGCGCAAAGTACCCAAAACACTTCAAAGCCGCTTGAATTGGTAGGTATATATTGAGAAAACAAAAAAATAAATATGTACATTAATATTTGTAGTATCATTGGTTCATATTGGGGTAATCCACTGTTGAATTGGTCGAGCTCATTGTTCAAGATACCGGTGTTGGATCTACATTAAAGAGTAGTGTTTAATTGGTAATGGAGGAACACTTACCGCCGGTTTGGGTGTTGGTACTTATCTTTTGCACTTTTTGACAGTTTCCAGTGACAGTTTAAGTCGCTTTTTAATGGAGAACTCCACATCGGGAAGGGTGGCTTTACCGTCGCCATTCCAAATCCCTAAGACCTCTGTGTTTAGAGCAGTGATCAATATTTATTGAGAACGTACCTTTGATGACTTTATACGTCGCCGAATCGTGCAACAGAGCAATTGCGTACAGTGGCTTGTGAGACATTTACGAACGACCGTCGTTTCCGCACCGTTTCTTCAATTTCTATAGATATTTTGTCACCATATCGCTTAATTTGGCGTCTTCTCGCTCTCTCGGACTCTTCCTTAAACATAATGATAATAAGATGCAGAAAATAAGCACATAGATGGCAATGACAACAAAGAACAAGGAGGACGCAACACAATCACCTACCCCACGCTGTCTTCACGAGATAATGGCGTGCAGGCGTAAGCGCGCGATTTGGCAAAGCGCTTAACGTACGCCAACCAATTACAGACAAGAATGCATAGGCGGGGAAACCAATGAAATTACCAGGAGTGGTATATCGAAAAAACGCTATAGGAGTATATCGACTCGATATACCCTTGCTACTAGGGTAGAAAACGGACTTTTAGCGGCTGATAATTCCAGTCTTCTAAAATCAGGGGCTTGATTAAATAAGACATATTTTTCAGGAAGTAATTTTATGTACGAGCCCTACTTATTTTAATGGTTTACGGGCATGTATTTTAAACACCCTATTTAGTAAGGGGAAACCTTTTTGGTCAAATAATCTAATTTGCTTTTATCTAAACTCGTCAATAGGTCATTAGATCGATGGAGGGTACCGGGACCGTAGTGAATCCAGACCAGCCGTCCTACTAGGTTCGCGTAAAACGTTTTCTAAGTTATATCAACTTACAGTTGGCAATAATTGCAGGAGTTTGCAAATGTTGCACAACTTTCGGTGCCGAAATTGCAGAAACATTTTGTTTAATTATTTTAAAACAGACAGTGATTTTATCCTTTCTTTTCGTTTAATAGGTGCGAGTTCTGCAAATTGCATGAACATGATAGCAGAAAAACCAACGTAGGAGAGTGAAAATTATGGTCAAACAAAACGGGTAGCAATATAATAAAAGCCAGTCGAAATTAGGGAACAAGGAAACACACGCAATTTGCAAGCGAGTGACCCGAGTGAAACCATGCTGTCTTTTGAAAACACTAAAATCAAAAGCAACAGAGGAAATGTTTACTTGTAATACCAGGCCTTATTTAAGAGGTCCATTTAAGATTTCTTTTTATATGAAATGGTAATAAGCATATGTCACTCGTAGGGTGCGTATCACAAAATACGATGCTGGCTTGTAGCGTGGTTGGTTGTTCTGTAGCTCCGAAATATAAAGGACGCTTTTTAAACAAATTACATGCTGGGACAAGAATAAATTCTTTGAATTACCTTGTTCAGGAATCGATGAGAAGTTTTGAACCCCTTTTACGGTAGTATTTCTGTCGTACCACTGGCATTTTGTCTTGATTTTCTCTGAATGTTTTCATATCTGTTTTGAACTATGTGGTGGTTGCTAAACATAGAAGAATTTTTGGGTAGAGAGTAATGAAGAGCTGTGTTCAATGACACATTTTCGTCCATAAGCAGTAACAGAGTTTCATTATCTGTTGACTTTTTCAAAAATGAAAGATATTGTGCCCATTCTTTTGCACGTCAAATACATCCAAAGAAATGGTATGCCGACTGAAGGAGTGTATGGCTACAGCATGTTATTTCTGAGGTATTTGCCTTCCTCATTCAATGATATTCTGGCTTCAAAATGAGAAAATACCTAAACCGAAACCAGGATCTAGTCCGTAGGTACTATTCTATGACAAAGTGCACTGTCGATTAGTCAGACCCGCCGTCTTGTGTAGATAACTAGCATTTTTAATCTCCGTGTTGCTTAAATCAGCCCGTGTTATTGTGCATGATGCGTTACTGGTCTTGCTCAAAATCAACGTTCATTTTTTGTACGCTTAGGGTATCTCTGGGGCATTATCAGCCACTTTCCAGATTTGCTTCTTCGACTGCATATTAAAAATGGCCGCGTTAGTAGATTCAAATTAGTGTAAAACCCAGCATGCATGATAACATCGTTAATACACCCGTCTTTCAACCCGGTGATAATAGAAAACTGATGGAATTTCGGAAACTAGTGACATTTTTTACATACGAACAATACTGTGTCTTCAATACACAGCTTGTTGTATAACTTACGTTCTTTTGGCTTTTAGAACAGAATCTCACTTAGTAATCGTTGGATCGCTATTACTACAAATTGCATTAAATCGTCTCTAAGAGCGACCCGTTGGTTTGTTTTCATTTCAATACAATATAGCTGTCTTGATGCTTACTGGGGTTTTTCTGTTAGTTCTGAACTTCCTTGCATTATGCATCTTAAGGACTGGTGGAATATAAAGGTTGGTGGACTGATGGTAGAATAATTTGCGCCCTGTTTTAAGCAACCAATAAAATGCATTTCCATGTTGCACTTTGCTTGAGCCGTGCGTTTAACTGAATGTAGGCAGGGGGCGCAATGAGTTCTATTGCGATCTGAAAATGTCGTCAGAGCGAGTTTCGGTTTAAGGTGCAGGCTTCAAGCAACACTGAAGTACAAATAATGGGGTAAGTACGATAATAATCGTGACAGTCAATTTGCATGCAAGTGCTGTTTAAAAAAAAACAACAGAATCTCCGAAATGTCCAGACAACAGTCACATTTTGGACAGTGAAATGGATGAGTCGCGGATCCAAACGTGTCAGACCGCAGATATGCATAAAAGACGTTTTAGTCCTTTGTGAGGTCGTCCTTGCCATTAGAGCCGATTTCTTCGAATTCGTGCAGGGTTAGACAGATTTTAAGTAGAGTCCCATTTATTGCATTGCTCTACAATTTTATTTAATTTCCAGCCTACTGTTTTGGTCAAAAGGTAATTGGCCCCGGAGCGTTTAGATTTTTCGACGATCCTACGCTTCCTTGGGCTTTTCGATTCTGTCGTGTTTGCCTCTCAGTTTTTTTAAAATAAAATGCGACCTTTTGATAGATTAAATAATTTGACTGACCCATTCATTAACTCATTGATCATTTGTAACTGAATGGGTAATCTTGTGAAAATTTAAGGAAATCTCGGTTCTCGGCAAGAACTATGTGGCTCAGAGGGTTAGACCACTGCTTTTTACTCTAGAGTCAGAATCTCGCCAAAGTACACGTTTTTTACAATTGTGTCGGACATAGTTGGGCGACAATTTTGGGACCTACTTGAGAACACACAGCGTGTTATTGGAATGTTCCATCTACTACACTGACAAGGGGAGAACTTGATGAGTGGGGTCTTGAAGAGTGATGAGTTTATGCCACAAAATAACGTTTGCGATAAGTGGAGGTCAAACACTCGATCTGTCAAATTTAAGTCGACCCCTCGCCCGCACGCCTATTCCATTCTTGATGACTGCCATTCTGGTGCAGAAAAACACACTCCTCCATTTGAATAGTTTTGTGTCTTAGATAGACAGACTGGGAATTACTGTCTGCCAATATAAGAGGCATTCACTTTGTTCAACGTCAGTTAAACAGATGTAAACTTTGGTCTTACGGAGAAGGTAGTGAGCGTTCGCGAAACATTCCTCACGTTACTCACGTACGCAGAAGTTTGTTACCCATTTACATACCGACTTATTAGAAATTTCTACAGGCCGTATTGAGTGATATAAACTTGGTTTGCAATCAGTCAAATAAGGCTTTATCTTCAGTTTCTTGCGCAAGAGCTTTTAAATTGTTCAGCGGTGGGTTTGGTCTTCCCTAGCCTCAACGGACGTTCTGGTCACTGAGGGACTCAGTTTGCATTGCTTGTGCCAAATGAAAAATGGCACTATTAGATATAAATACAGTGAGTGGCGTTCGGGTATTTTAGCAAAAATGTCTACTGGAAATATGTCTCAGGCCTATTTTGCGGAGCTGCTTCTCTCCGGAAAATTTCCTATTCATTGTCACAGGGATGTCTCGTCCCGAAGTGTCATCCGGCACAGTTTTCTGGAATTCATCTGGACTCACTTGCTTTGGTCTAACTGTGGTAGTTGGCTGCAGTAGGTCCGCTGTGCTGCGTTAGGCCACTTAGACTTATAGGACTTTATAAGCCACGTCTTACCGAATTTCCTTCTTTTAGTGAGGCGCCAGGATGACGACAGAGACAAAGGAACCACATGAGAAGCCCTTCCCCTCCTGGTATCACCAGCTTCATGCGTTGAGTCGTGCCGCGGAGGACACCCGCAAGGAGGCCAATAAGATGCGACAGCGCGGTCGTGCCATACGAATCCAGGCCGATGGTCTTGCCAAGTAAAAATACAGTATTGTTGCTACTTAAAACGCAGAGTAGTGTCATTTTAATAAACCGAAATATTTGAAAAGTCTACCATCTCCGACCACTTGAATGCTAGACTGCAACGCCTAGGTCTGAGGGGTGTGATGGCACGCCTAGGTACGGCTCCGGCCGTGCCAGCCACCTGCGCCCTCCCCCACCTCCGGCCTTCTTGATTCTGTCGTGACACCGGGCGCAGGTGGAGGGTGAGAGTGCGGTAGATGCTGCGCAAGTCTTCTAGCACTTAAACTAATTCACGTGTAAGTCACGCGTCTGCCGCACCTTGCTGTGGAGCACACGGTAAACTCTGTCGAAACCAACGGTCAAACTTTCGGGTGAACTGCGGCCCACTACCAAATTATCGGTACCTGAACTCATGTTTTGTTGCATTATGCGGTGTTTCTTCTTACCCCGCTCTGAACATCATGACGGTGGTTCCAACGAGTTTCCCGGAGTTACCTTCGGACATTTTAAAGAAAATCGCCAAAAAATATATTTTCTGCGGAGCTGACCAGGACTGCCTCACAATAACTCAACAACTTGCCTACCGTTCAAATTTTCAAAATAAGCAATAAACTGATCAAACGGACTGTTAATTTTTTTTCAGCACATACATCCTTTTGGATCAATCACAGACGAGGCAAACTTGTCGTCATCCCCTAACAAGCCACTGCTGTTTGTCTTATTCCTTACTTGGTGAGGGGAGTTTAGAAAGATCAGTTATAGCAACATGTGACAACCAGATGATTGATCTCCTACGGTGTTTTCGGCTTGGGTTAAAAATAAAAGTCAGGACCAGGTGACTGCAACGTTGAAGCAGGCAAGCAGGGCAGGATTTAATTGTACCAAAAATTCGTGACGGTTCGTCAGCTGCGTCCTGTTGCTTCATGGCATAGATAACGAGTGTGAAGAATACAACAGATTTGAATTCGTGCAGAAAATCAACGCAGAAACAACAGGGTCATGGTTTTGGGTAAAGCCGGCTAATCAATAAAACTAGCAGCTCAACCACAGCATGGGAAGAATAATGGAAGAAAGCGTTAATGAGTAAAAAGAAAGGGAAGGTGAAAATCATGGAGCTAAAGGCTACCATGACAAGGTAAGACCAACCATGTGTTCCAATTGTTTACAAAGATCTGGTTCCACTCTTCGTATATAGGCTGCCTCCAGGTAAGGTGCCAACACTGGCCGTAACTTGGTCGTGTTAACCTGATGTTTCGCTAACTTCAAGAAGTAAGTAGCAAGACATGCAGACGGTGATAACGGTTTCTCATTCGCTTCGTATGCGCGCACTCTTACGACCAGTGAGAGTCGCCTGCCACGTGCAAGGTTAGTTCACCTTCAATAAAGCGGGTCGCAGTTTCGTCAGGGATTGATACGCTTGAAGAAATAAACATCGGTTGCACGAATGTCCTTTTATCGCGTCTCTCTCCCTGATTGAGTTTTTGCCGTTTTTAACGCCTCGACGCGCATAGCTCCAATATTCGTGACTTATTGGCTGACTTTTCGACAGGGAATGTGGTGGTCAGGTTTAACAACCGCCTTTAAAGAGCAGATATGCCGTTGTTAGACGTCGTGCCAAAACTGGGCTGATAACAGTCAGCCGAATCATCTATGATAGCCTTTTTTTATCTAAATGTGCACTAACCTTGCAGATTTTCTCAACTGGACATAAATAATCGACTGGCTGACCGTATAAACTGTATCCGTCTATGGTACGAACTGCTGGAGGAAACTCGAGCCAACCTCTGCGATGTTATGAAGAAGCTCAGTGAGAGTAAAACTCAAGCAGACCAATTCCTCGCTCGTCTTGCCGACGCAATCACAGTGAATGTGGAGTGCGTGACCTATCGGGACACTCGACGCGGTAAGGAATACGTTGAGGACCCGGTTCAGGATGAACTGCACAAGGCAAGCGCCTGTGTTCTTATGATTCCATTGACGCTACTGAACAAATGTAAGTAGCATAGTTTTAAACGCTGTAATAATTCTTTTAACATTCCTTGGATCGCAGGAGGCGCGAATGCAACTTGAAATACGAACGATGCTGCAGGCTTCGATCGACGACGCACTTGAACTTCTAAGAATCCTCACTGGGGATCTACATGACCTCACGATCCAAATGCGGGAAAAAGAAGAGGCTCGGGATCTGGATATTGAGCAGTACAACCGCAATGAAAAGTCAGGACAAATCGGCTTCAAGCCGTTCTGTATGAGGGAGGAGCAGGAGTAAGTTGAGTTTACACTCCAAAAACTTGTTTACAAAGATACTGAACGTTGGTGCGGGTCTTTCAAGGTTTAAATTAATTTCTAGCTATGAATGTGCCTACTTCAAGCACCGTTCCTTTCCATCTAGTTCAGATAGTGTATGAGTGGCTGACTACGATTCACCATGGTTCATAGTTGCACATCTGATTCAGGCAGCCTGTTCGTCGTCGATTATAGGCGTGAAAGTTGTGTTGGACCAACACTCGTTAATCAGGCTGTGTAGCCATGACCGCTCCCACACATGAGTCGGTGTGGTGGAACGCCCAGGCGCGGACTCACTTCGCGCCAGGCACTCGAGATGGCCGACCGACTCAGACAGTGGGCTCGTGTTTGGCAGAAAGACAGGAGAGTGAGGTCGATTCTTTAAGCACCTAACCCTACGGCATTCAGCGAATATTCCTAACTACAAACAATCTGATGTGCCTTTGTAGTGGCAATGAGTGGGTGGTCTGTGCGCTACCGTCACCAAGTCAAATACCAGATTAGCAGGAGAAGACGGAAGGCACCAGAATGAGGGGTTTATTGTGCACAGAACCCGGAGTTGTCCTCTCAGGCGGCAGTGGCCGCTGGTGAAGCCAGGGCTGGTGTTCACTGCGTCCAGTCATGTCTGAGAGTCCTTGAGATAGTGGTGGCAGCCGCTTGTGTAGGCTCTTGGGCCAAGCCCGAGTGGTGTCCAGTCAGTGTGTGTTGCATTTGCTGAGGGGTGGTGTCCCAGTTGCTTAGGTTGTGGTTACAAGGGGGAGGTGTAGCGGCCGAGGACGTCAATGGTAGTACATATCAATGTAACGAAACGCTGAGAAGAGATTCCGGCGGAGGTAGATCTGGACAGAACTGTTAACATCTCTTGATACTTATTCACACACAGTAGAAGTTGCATCAAGTAAGGGATATACAGTGGTGACCGATCTCATAAAATCTTAGCCAAAATTGCAGAATGCGTTTCGGATTAGGAAGGATTCCTTAAATTGGGTTCTTCTACTGATTATCATGCAGCATGACCCTATAAACTTTCGGATTCGCCAGGATGCCAGCTTTTGAATGCACTTCATTTTGACCTCATGCAGAAATCACACTCGGTAAAAAACGACTACTTATGAAGGATGCATTTATCCTATTGATTTTCCAGGGTCTTATAAATTCAAATATATTTTATAGAAAACATGCACAAAATATGCTTTCTTTTGTTCATTTAGAAGGAAATCACTTTGCCTTCATATTTTCTGCCTGAAGAAAGTGTGTATTTAGGTTTTAAAAAAGTTTCCCCATTCCCGAATAATTTTCAGCCTGATCTGCCATTGCATCGGCGTTTAGCAATTTCAGTCTACAAGGTGCATGCTTTCCGCATAAGGAAAATCATATATTCCCCTATGCCTTTAAAAAGATACCACATAGAGTTTGTGAAATTTGGCACTGGATCGGGACTGTGTTGTACATTCCATGAGGAGCATTAGTAAACGTACATGTGCGACCTTGCATGCATGGACATCGCACGGTCTTAAAAATCTCATAATTGGAAACATTTATAAAACCTAAATATACACTTTCCTCGCGCATAAACTATGAAGATAATGTGATTTCTTACCAAGTGAGCAAAAGGAATCATGTCTTGTTTATGTTTTCTGTAAAATATATTTGAATTTATAAGACCCCGGAAAATAAATAGGAGAAATGCGTGCTACTTAAGCAGTCATTTGTCATCGGGCGTGGTTTCTGTAGGAAGTCAGAAAGAAGTGCATTCAAAAACCGACATCCTGGAGAGTCCGAAATTTTATAGGGTTATGCTGCATGATAATCAGCATAAGAACCCAATTTAAGTCATCCTTTGTAATCGGAAACGCATTCTGGATTTTTGGCTAAGATTTCATGGGATCGGTCACGCACTGTAGTATAATATAGCGACGTGGGTATGGGAAATGTGTATAATAAATGTTAATGTACACGTAGAATGAAAAACTGCAAATAAATGACCTGTCTGAATGGATAGGTGACCCTGACATACTAGCTTAACAGCCGGTGGGGACGCAGCGCTGTGGGCAACTGCAGGGAAGGGCCGAGGGGGGAGCCGACGTTGAGTGAGGGAGAGGCGAGAGCGACGGTGCGTTGCGGGAGGGGGGTGTCGGCGGTAGCGAGAGGAAGGGACACCGGCCGTCTTCACCAGCACGCAGTTGCACCATCTCCATCCCAGGTCCGCTCCAAAAGTGCCACAGCACTCAAACAGCCCTGTCCAAGTAAAGGGACGCTACAGAAGTGCGTTCAAGAGGCCGCATGGGCAGCTGCGACTGTGCGGCCGCAGGCATGCCCGAGCTGTCGGTCGTGTGACTTCAGGTCAGCGCGTCTGGAACGGCTCACTGCAAAAGGGTGAATGACCTTGAGGCAGCGAATTTTCGAAGGCTCCTCATGGCTTCTATAGCACTCCCATTCAGTTGGGCCCCGAGCAACATTCGTGAAAAACACGTAAATATCTGTTGCGACGGGCTGTCTAGCGTTACCGGCCATTGCATCCGATCTCATCTCCGGTCTTCTTGACTTTTCCATGACACCGGGTTTATGTGTACAGTGAATGAGAGGGTGCGATAGATGCTGCGTAAGTCTACTATCACTATAAACTAATTCACAAGCAGCTCGCCGCACCTACACCCGCAATGCGGTGGGGCACTTTGTGAACATCATCGTAAGCGACGGTTAAACTGTTCTGCCGAACAGCGGAAGCGATTAATTGTCGTCAACTAGCCGTTACCGACCCCCCAACTCTCCCCCCTTCACCCGAAAAACGCCGTTGTCAGCTTCTTCCTAAGTGATCTAATGATTAGCTCACTTACGCTATCCATTTACAGCTGACCTGGAATTCAAACGTAGTCCTTTTCCACAAGCTTCAGCCTCTTCTTCCACAGCTGTTCCCAAGTCTACATCTAATTATTCTCTTTCGGGATGGACCAGAAATCACAAAACGCTGAGTGAAGACTTCCAGTGTGCTCAGGATAATAGCAAGTTACTTAGCGGGGGTTCTGATACAGATTATCCGCTGTCCGTCGACTTTCGATCATGAAACCCTCAAGTTCCCCAACACGATGCTACGTAAGATGCCTTCACTGCAATGCCATCCCCGAACAAATCACCGTGGCCCTTCCTGAGAAGTGGTCTACCCGTCCAGTTAGACGAACAAACGGTCACTTGTTATCCATTATTAGTGCCTTGCCTGGTATCATTGGAAATATGATGATAACTGGCTGACGAGGAGTCAGTCGATGTTAACTGAGTGCCCTTAAGCCCGCTTTGAAAGAGGTCATCATCAGAACGGAAAGAGTAATCTCGGGCCGATTCTTGAGCGGACCATCGGGCATATACAAGAACTAGACAAACAAACCTCTAAGCTATTAAAATCAATAAACCATCTTCAAACTACGCCACTGCCAATTGCTTTATTGATTCTGACGGAGGACACTAAACGCGGGATGTGTTGGGTCCTTCAGTCTTGCTGCGCAGCTGTTCATAGGCTGAGCCAAGTTCGATGCGTCGGTTAGGAGATTCCTAGCTGAAGATCCTACCACATGACTCCTCCGATTGTGGAAATTAGGGTAGAATTGGATGTCTGACATTGCATTTGACTGTTGGTAGCCGCGGAAGATAACAGATCTATCTCAGACGCTGCTTCGCATTCGCGTGGCTCGGTCCCATCTGTTCACCCAGTATGATTCGCCGTTCTTTTTGTGTGCTAATTTGCTACTTCTCTTAGAACTGAGGACGTGTGTTGCATTTATGTGTCATAACCGTCAAGGTCTGCGGACATCCCTTTCTTTACAAACATAATTCAGAGGAGCAGTCAGTTATTATCAGCTGCACCCCGTGTGCCAAATGGCGTTTGAAATATGTGGGTCAAACAGATAGAAAACTGGAAACAAAGATGGGAGAACATAAAACGGTTGTTGGATGGAAAGATCCGTTACCCCTTTTATTCTCTTAACATACGGTGTAAATAAACTGCCTCACATCGAGTTTACCCCGCCCGCAATAACGGTGTGATGGTTGCGCAAATTTGGTTTTATTTTCTTCTTAACTCTGCTTGAAAACTATAGTCGCCTGTTTTTTGGCAAACAAACTGTTGGAAGCCTACGGAGGCCGGTTTGCCGCATTTTTTCAATAGCAATGAAATGTCGGAAAGGTATGGTTAATTTTTGTAAAAAATACAGTTATGTGCAAGAGAAGTCAAAGCACTGGAAATTGTCCGCCGCACTTCCTACAGATCCCAGTTCTGACCGAAATTCGTTTAAGATCAGGGAGATTTCACAGCCAAAAATCCGGTACTGCTAATCGTCGTTGACTGTGTCATTGGGTTTTTGACATCAAATGAAAATCTGGTGTCAGCATTTCTCGTGTTTTTTTGGTCACCTACCTGACATAACCAGCGGAGGAAATCCAAATATTACCACGGATTATCCTAAATTGTATATCTTTTTTACTGACACACCTTTCCTATTTCCACCGTCAGTTCCATCGATCTACAAACGTGGGAAGATTTGGGAAGAGAGCTGGTAGCCAGGTGTCGCAATGACATGCTCAAAGGCATTGCAATGTATGAGCGTCTTTATGATGAAATGCACCAGGCAGCCAATCGCCTGAACGACCAATCAGATTCTGTCGCGGAGAAATTGCGTCGACGCATTTTTGAACAGAAGACTGCCATTCGAGAATTGGAGTATCAAAAGTCGGAGGTATGGTGGTGATTAAAATCTCGCACCCCCACGATCTTTTTATGATCGCGATTGCTAAATAAACCTGACAACAGTCCAAACGATTCTTTTCACTGTTCAGTTGGAAAAAGAACGCGAACGGATGCTGCACGACCTGAAGAGCTGGCATGAGTCGAAAAACGCCAAGATTGCTAGTCTCAAACTGTCGCAGACGAGAATGGAGTCCAGACATGATCGTCCGGGCATTGAGAACGACAGAGACGCACCTTACTATGGTCTTCGGGAAGAGAGCAAAACTCTGAATGACGTCATAGACGGACTCGATGAGCAAATCGGCAAAGGAAGGCAGGTCACCAACTTCGTGTATTGTTTTAAAAACATCTACTAACTGTTTGATAGTAACATTTATTTATCATTTCAGAGAACACTTAGCTTTCATTGAGGACCGCATCGCCTTGCTGTGCGAAGACATCCAGAGTAAGAAGTCGGCGCTGTTTGTGGACGAAAACGTTGTTGGAATTCGAAAACGTCTCGAGAAACCAATGGAGATCACTCATCCTGCCTGCGATATGGTGCCCAGTGGCCTACTGCGGCAGCAAGTGAAGTTCTACTGAGAAGATAGCGACACATGTCTGACATGAAGCGACATTACCTTCCACGGACAGGCAAAAAGGACTTCGTCAATTTCGCGAACTTAAGGATTAATGAGCAGTTAGAAGGAGATTTTGCGTGCGCAGTTCAGTATCTAAAGATCTGTAAAATAAAGGATCATCTCAAGCCAAGATGCCTTTTTCAAATGCTTTGCCTCCTCGAGTAAATTATTTTATGAATACATCTCACTGGAGCGAAATATGAACTGGTGTGAGCAATAAATTCAAGCAAATAACATTTCATGACGGTTGCTGCGCCGCTTAACTCCTGTTAGTTTAATGCTTTGTTGTGGCACAATCAGTCATGTAGTCAGCAGTTCAGTCTCGTCTTCGAGAAGGCTATACTGTTTCACTTCAAGACTGAGTGAAGTCTTCTGTTGCCGCTTCACGTGACTGATAAAGCATGATGACATTAAAAGTATATGCTCGCCTATTCTCCTGACAATCGAAAGACCTCTACTAGATGTTTAGCGAAACCACATGCAACCACGATAGGAGAGGCCAATTTCTTTTTGGCTCAAGGGACGCTCTAGTTTCGAAACCGGTAGTGGGACTATTATTAAAGTTGTTTTATTACTGGCACGGCTAGGCTTTTCCCGTCTGGTGATTTCACCACTCTGAAATCAAGATCAGGCTCAGAGGTTGACTATGTGGATTACCAGGCCACAAACGACTAACTGGCTATCATGTGTGTGAGAAAACATCTGTTCGCGTTTGGGTCCATCAAGTAACATGGTTTTCCTTGCGACTGACGGTCGTATAGTGCTGAACCTATAAGACATGAAACGGTTGTGTCTCGAACCGGAACAAGGGAACTCACTGAATAAAATTCGTCCTCATCTCATCTACTTCGTTATGCCTTCCTTGTATACTGTTTGATGCATTTCATATGCAGATGGTACTTTGAGAAGTTGGGTAGTACAATTATTAACTATTTGCCTACGTACAATCCAGTCTATTCTCCTGATATGTTGTCTTGAAACGATGGTGCTTCTCTAGTGTCCTTGGTACCGCAGTCGTGAGTAAGTCACACGTGTTTCCGCCACACGCGGAGGGTGTTTTCCGCATTCGTTAAGTTCAGCCGCCTCATTGGCTGATTGGTGTGACCTTGGCGCCTGCGTGTCTGAAGCTACGCCGGCCAATAACGATGCAGTTATGATCATCAAAGAACAGGACTCTTCGCCTCCATTTGCTATCTCTCTAAAACGGTTGCATTTCTGCATATTTCGGGTTTGTAAGGTCTCTACTGCCGGACATCACTTCTCACAAACGGGTGCACGGCTTGCTTTTCTGAATTTATTTTTGAAATCGCCATAAAAAGGTCGGAATCGGACAGTCCCCTGATGCCAATTATATTTTCTCTCAAAATACTCTAACTGCGTTGGTAGGCATCTCACTTATGGGTTTGTGTTACCTTGAAAATAATAGAGGGAACTCCGCAGTATGGGGGCTTTCGGTGAAGGTAGTTTGTCAACTCAGGATTTAATCACTAACTAAGCAGCACCTGGTACCCCATATATTTTTTGCTCTGTGTCTTCTAGAAAGAACTAAACGGTCGTTTGCTTCATGCAGTTGCCTTTTCAGGAATACAATTGTCTAGAAGGTAAAGATTTATCATAACAAAACACGCACTCCTTTCATCTACATCGACCCCCAAACACCATATCCAACACCCCCCAGTCGAGGTTGTCCCGAAGGTGATCAGCAGAAAACCTATTTTTGGTCAAAGTGATCCATCTACAGCGAAATATTTTAGCGTGTCAGGTGCCGGATTTATACCGTCAACCAAAGAAAAAAGACCCACAACCAGTTGCAATAAGAGGATTTAAGTTCTTCTTCCTTCTGAATAGGTTAAATTTCTCTATGCAACGTCAATAAAAGGGCGGCTGATCATTTAGTCAGAAAGCAGGTGTATCGATCATTTGCTCTTGCGTTGAACCATGCGCCTAGTTTATATTCTAATTTTGGTCGTAAATTTTGTCCTAAACCCAACCCTATGAGTTGGTGCAACAATAACACCAACCGTAACGCCCACCTGCAACAAACCAGAAATTCTAACTTGTTCCATTTGTTTGGACATGTTTAGACAACCCTAACCATCTTCTCCGTGGCACTTATCCATTGGTTGTTTTCCAACCTAACCATAACCTAGTTACTGTAGCCGACCGTTGACGAATAGACGAACAAGTTCACAATTCAACTTGACTTCAACTAATTCTACCTACTGAAAAGAAAAAGTAGCCAATAAAAGTATTTAAAACCACAGAGTTTTCAAAGTTGCTCCATACAAACTTGACAGCTGGTCTTTTACGACTTCGGCGACGTAGTTAACTGTTTGAAAGTCTCCTAAGCACTCACACAGAGCGTGCTAGCATTTCCAAATGAGCCAATTTTAAACTTTCACGTCTATCGCTGCCCACGTGGTCGCCCCCAGAGGACCCAAACGTAAACACCACCAACCATATGGCATTCTATTTCATAAGTTAAGGACATTCCCGTGGCGACCAGGCGCACTGTTGCGGAACTAGGTGTCGGAATTGTACCCTGGCCCAAAGCCACCATTCGTAGCAACTTCATGAAAATGTAGGACCTGTTAGATTCCGAGGAGCAATCTGGGGTACTGTATGGCCTTTTACACCAAACTGACCATAGACGCATGCTAGGAACGCGTATGCACGAACGTAAGCTGTCTGCACGACGAGGCGAAGAATTATCGCAAGCTGCCGACCTCACCTACGAAGTGGGTCATGGGTTTGACCTCTCGGTCACAAAGATAACGGTCCACGCTGAAAATAGAACAGGCTGAAAGTTGATTGAAGCCTGGGCCTCGGATGAGAACTCAGTCGATCGATTTATCGATCTGGCGCTAGCGTACAGAGTTATTCGCAATCACCTCCAGTACTGCGCCATCGATTGAGGGTAAGTTAGCACTGTTGTTGCTACTATCGCTGACCAGGGACTCCTGCGAAAGATTGAAAGCTTTGACAAGTTTTTTTACTTAACCGACTTTCCTGCGGATTACTCAGTACTATGCCCCTTCAGATAGGAAAAGATGTTTGTTAATTCGTACTTGTCTACCAATCAGTTTTATCAATCGTCACTACCTCCGCTGACTATCAACCGAAGAATAAATTGTAAATGCAACAGTTAAATAAAAAAAAAACATCTAAATACAATTCGAATTAGAAAATGCACTGTTATTAGGGCAGAATGTTGGTCGCGGTACTTCCGAAGGAGACAGTACTACATCGATCCTGACAGAGTAGGCAATGACAATTCTTTGCGGGGTGCTTTCCTAGGTGACAAAAGTAACACATGGGACGGAAGGGGAGACCTTTTCGGTCGTGAAGTGCTGTTAAACCCTGGGTGCTGAAACAGGCTAGCAGGCTTCACCGACGTTGAGGGCTCTTACTACCGATCTGGCGTGGCGGGCTCACTGGGTTTTGTTCTGCCTCTCCATCATTTGTCCAGAAAATTGGGACGCAGAGAGGATACTTAATAGGACGTGAAATAACAAGAAAACAACAGAATGCGTAAGAGAATTCCACAAATTAAGTGAAGATGGTGGTCACGCCGTTTACTTGGGAAGTCGAATGGTTTGCGTTAAATTTACTGTTCGTTTGTGGACTTTTTCAAGCGCATAGCCCAGTCCAACCCTAAGAATCGCGACGGTCTTGTCTGGATAGATTAAGCTAACGGTGCAACAGTTCGACTGTCGATCCCGACAATATCTACCGTATGTTACACAGCACGAGGTAAGAAGTACGGTGACTTGCGCGTGAAGTTGTTTGTAGTGGTAGTAGACTTTCGCAGCATCTACCGCACTCTCCCTTCCCAGTCGCCGCCTGGGTCCGGTGTCAAGATAGAGTCAAGAAGATCAGAGGCGGGGGAGGGTGCAGGTGGTACCACCGCCGCCGCCGCCGCCACCACCATCACCACC
>CACRXP010000580.1:240783-254794 GCA_902702965.1 Spirometra erinaceieuropaei
CACTGGCATCACCACCACTGGCATCACCACCACTGGCACCACTGGCACCACCACCAACACCACCACCACCACCACCAGGCTGCGAGTACCATGGTTTTCTGATATTGGCATAGCAAACGCTTTCTGACCTTTTGACCTACTATGGCCTAATAGAGATTTATTAAATGGAAGTCAGTATGACATATCATTATCAGCGTGATTGATTATTGATTAAGGATTTCGGATCGGGTAGCGATGGGCAAATTTAAACCAAACTGTAACCTTGAGCCTAACCCGAACCCCAACCCTTTCTCTAACCCCAGGTATTCAACTCGACTCTAACCCTAACCCCAACCGAAAACTCAACTGCTATCGTAACCCTAATATAACATGTCTACGTAAGGAAAGTAAATAGCCTGAAGCAATAGTTACCCGGAATGAATTTAAAACAGGCAAGGACAGCGGAACTTATTGGTAACAGTGGCTATTCGGTTGGCCCAAAAAGGTCTTTTCGAGTATTGGTTCGAGCACGAACTACTTGGTTATTGCGCGACCTGAAGGCAGCCTATATACGGCCGACCTATATAAACAGTTTGACCACGGGGTCAATCGCAGCTTGCCCTGGTAGACCTGAACCCCTTTTTATTTTCGAAATCCCTCGGCACGTTTACTTCTCCATTTTCTTTCCTATGTTGCCTTTTGAAGTTACCATTTTATTGATTAGTCTACGTGCAGTATACGATGACCTTGCTGTTTTGGATTGATTTTCTCTGTGGAAGTTCAAACCTCTGTACCTTTCTCACTTGTTATTTGTTTTATGCAACGACAGGCTGCAGTTGAGAAGCCGTCACGAAATTTACAGGTACCAATAAATTCTGCTGTCCTTGTCTGCTTTAAATTCAAAGTAGGTAGGTCTCGGGAATACGCAAGTTGTTTTAGGATGTTGGCTTTCGTGTGAACTTCTCTCCCGCCTCCTACAAAAACTGCACTCTGTAAAAATGACCACTTAAGTAACATGAATTCTTCTTCCTGATTGTCGATGCCCATATAAATGAAATCACATTTCGTAGAGGAAATGCCTTAAAATATGCATTCTATTATTCAGCTGTAGGAAATCACGTCTTCTTTAAATTGTATGCTTGGGGTAAGGCTATATTTTGGGTTTAAACACTTTTCCAATTCCCGTATAATTTTAAACCCGATCTGCCGTTACACTTGCATTTAGGGCTTAAAAACTGCAAGATTTATAATTTCGTTCACGAAAAACCATACATTTCTACATCACCGTGTGACCATCATCGGAGACCATATGGGGTTCATAAAATTTAGTAGTGGACTTGAGCTGTATTGTAAATTTTACTAGTAACATTAGTAAATGCGGAAATATTTAATATTACGACCCTCTTTAAGTAATTGTTTCGAGTCGAAAACGTATTTCAGAACTTCGGTCAACATTTCATGAGTTAGTACATCTACTGTATTTTGGAGCGGGCAAGGGAACTGCGTGGACTGCAAGTGAAAAAATCGATCTGATGTCTTACCCGTCGAGTTCGCAGACATATGACGCAGCAACTGTTACGATCTCAAGACCACCAGTTAACACTCTCCGCCAGAGACATTACACATGCTCGTATTCGCTAACCCTAGGTAACTGGCCTTTAAAACGGATTAAGTATTCCATAATGCTAGAAGGAAAGAGTCGGGCGATTGTGAAAGAAAAACTTTATTTACCGGGAAGAAAGAGCATATGGAGGCACTTCCTCCCAAAAGAAACTATACAGTTGAGATCACTTAAAGCAATTTCAAATTAAAATCAAGTCGTCAGTATTATGAACAGAACGACTAGCATCGCGCTGTGCATTAGTAAATCCACTTCATGGAGAGTTAATTACGGTAAAAAAAACACAGTTTTTGGACAGAGGATCGCTCGTCGGGCGATTCCTCAGTATTGCACTTTTGTTCGCCAAATGGGGTCTTCCTCTTGGAGGAGATTGTGGAGGGGTGCGGTTGTCGAGACGCCTCTTCGTAGGGAGAATGGACGTCCACGTCTCCACCCGCGACGTCAGGCGCCCGCTGGCAACACGAGCGCCGACGGAAGCACGGCCGCCGCCGTCGTCCGACAGCGCGCCGACTCGATTATGCGTACGTCTTCGGGCCTTTTATAGCCGCCTCCGGTCTTCAGGCAGGCAGCAGGCGACCGTTCCCATGGGCAAGTCACTGTTGCCCTGTGATTGGTCGGTGGAAGTCACGTGAGTGGGCGCGCGCGCGCGCGAACAAGTTGCAGAAGCAGTGGACAGGCAGCAATCGCGTGGCAGACGAATCGATCGATCGCCTGCCCGTCTGCCGACTGCGTGATTCGCCCATGGGGTGGAAATATCTCGCCAGCAAAATTTGCGGCAGCGACAGCCCTACCGTGAGGACGGCATCGGTGTTGTTATCCAACTTCCCGTCCTTAAAGCAATGTCTGGGGTGTCCGAAAATAGCAAAATACCCAGGCAGTGGGGGAACGACTCCAATGGGATTTAAAACAGGCATAAACAGCCGGATTTACAGGCCCGAATAAATTTCGTTAGGACTTATAAAGTGACACCTTTCGAACGAATAAGACATAACTAGCAAACTGAATTTACCCAGAACATGAATGTGAAATCGGCAAGACCATGACCCGGTGAACTGGCAGCGTTAAAAAACAATAAAGGATAGATAGAGTGATGGTAACGCGAAAAAGAGTGTGTATTTCGATGACCGATGATTACCAAGGCAGGTTCAGGCTGACCACATGGTTTGACTACTTACACAACTTAGGTTTCTACTTCCGTATGCAGGCTGCCTCTAGGTGGCGCCTATCTTAAATTTCTACCGGAACAAAATGCCTCGAAAATTAAAGTAAGTGGGTTAACTCATGAGACGTCAGCCGATATATTGAAATTCGTTTTCGTTTAGAAAAGCCAAATTAAGTATAGTTGTAAAACTAATCATCCAGCAGCATAATTCTACAATAATCCATTTACCTCAGGATGCCGGCTTTCGAATGAAGTTCTCTCCGACTGCATGCAAAACCACACTCTGTAAAAAATGACTACTTAAGTAGCATGCAATTTTCTCATTGATTTTCGATGCCCCTAAAAGTCCAATTATATTTCATGTAAAACATTTATAAATATATTCATTCTTTTGATCATTCGGTAGGAAACTACGCCTTATTCCAATTTTATGCTCGAAGGATGGACATAGCTCGGTTTTCAAGAACTTTTTCAATTCCCGAATAATTTTGAACCCGCTCTACCGTCAAACTTGGATTCGGGGTTTCCAAACTACAAGAAGTATATTTTCCGCGTAAAGAAATCCACACATTTCTCTACGGCATTGAGAGGAAACCATGTGGGGTTCATAAAATTTAGCAGTGGATTTGATTTAAATTGTTAACTTTACGAGCCACATCGGTAAATGCAGAGACATGTCGATTTATGAACAGCCATTTCACGGTATTTAAATGTCTCACAATTAGAAACTTTTCTAAAACCGAATTATGTCGCTCCATCGAGTATAATATTGGAAGAATACGTAATTTTCTACAGAATAAGCAAAAGAATTAATATTTTAATGCATGTTTTCCATGAAATATAATTGGACTTTTAGGGGCATCGAAAATCAATGAGAAAATGCATGCTATGCAATTAGTCATTTTTACACAGTGTAGTTTTCGCCTGCAGTCAGAAGGAAGTTCATTCGAAAGCCGGCATCCTGGAGTAACAGAAATATTATAGAATTATTTTGCGGGCTGACTAGTTTTACAACCCTCCTTAATTAATTTTTTCTAAACGAAAATGCATTTCGGAATTTCGGTTGACATGTCATGAGTTAGCCCACCTACTGTAAGTGGCCGGGTTCGAATTCCGGTCATTCAGATCGAAATGACATTGGTATTCACTGATGCATCCTGATTGTGCCAATGAACTATGTTTAGATGTTTTTTTGATTCATTTCAAAATAAAGGCGTAGTTTCTCCCTACTTCCCTCTGTTTATTGCCTGTCTCCATACTGTTCATAACTGACAGCTGATGGAAAATTGGTGTAGTTCTCGGAGTGCTCGGAATGAACGAAGTTTTTCCTTTGCTGATATGTCTTTGACAGATTGCTAAGCATCTGTAATGTACCTCATAATCGTAATGCTGAATTTTGCTTATGTAAGCCACAAGCGAGGGTAGGTACATCTGTTTATTCAAATTTATCAATATTTTATTAGTGAAGGTAAGTCACCCCAATGTCTCCACCGTTTCTGAAGTACGTACTCTTCGGCAAGGCCGACTTGCAGACCAAGATATAGGCCGATTTAAAAAAATCAGAAGTACGTTGGGATTTAAGCGTATCCGTGCAGATATTATTATTGTTATTATCTCCCACTTCTTCTTCTTCTTCTTCTTCTTCTTCTTCTTCTTCTTCTTCTGTTCTCGGCACCCCCTCCCCCCAACTCACTTTCCCTCCCGTTTTCTTCTCATCTCCCGCGTCCTGCTTCCCTCCCCTTCCCCTCTTCCTTCTACTACATTTAGTACTGTTGTTATTTCCTTATTTATATTGTCCTTACTCATACTGATTTATCATCCTCTTTTTCTGCTTGTTAGTGGTGTCGAAAATGGGAATCAAGCTTTCCATTAGCCTCTGTCCGCATTCGCACATGTTCTGAAAGGCATCAGCTAGGTCTGTAAAGAATCGGCCCCGTTCTTATGGCTATCGTTCATTTCCATAACCTGTTTCAAGGGCCTACGAGGAATATTTACAGTGCTCCGAAACGTAGCTATAGCCGACCCCACCATCTGCTTCCTGGAATGGCCCACCCTGCCTCGTGGCAGTTTCCCTTCTTCAAAATTGCCCCTTTGTTCTGCCTCCTTACAGAAGCAGCAACAGAAAGTCTAGGAAACAGCATATGCGCGTAGTGACTGCCGTGCGCGTTGGTTTATGGCTTACCTCTGCCAGTCTTAGTTAGGCCTGCCCATGGCCTGAGGAAGACACAAGGCCCCCCCACCCACCCTTCCGCCGTCCCCCGGGGGGGGGGGCATGGAAATGCGCTGTTTAGTGCCACACCCCACTGTGCGGGAGATTCGGAAGGCCCTTCCTTCTGGGGCCGCCAGGACGTCAGTGCCGGTCCCGAGGCCTGACGAGGACACGGACGTGACTCATGCCCGGATGAGGGATGCGCGCGTGCGCGACACTACGACCACTCGTGGGCGATGACTCGTCTCACGCCTGCTTGAGTGGTCGTCCGGGCGACCGCGCCCCTGGGACTAGACACACGCCGTTCCCTCACTGCTGCTGCTGCTGCTGCCTGGTTTTGGCCGGCCTGAACAAATTTGAGGCGGGCAGGCGAAGGGAAGTCCGAAAAAGGGCTTCCACAACCTCATTAGGTGGAGTGAGTAGTTCGCCAGTGACTCGGGTGCGGAAGGACAAAGACCAGGCGAGGGACGGTTTGGGGACTGCTGCGACTTCATGGAATCAATGCGGCCCACAGACTGCAAGTTATGTGATCTAACAATCTAAGAAAAGCGAACAGACGAGTCCCAGGCAGCAGTCCTGAAGGAGGAGACACGATCGCTGGCACAATAGCTTAATTATCCTGACGTTTCGGATTCCTGCTCGAAGCCATCATCAGAGACAAGCAAGCAGATACGGGGGGTTCATGCACAAGGGGCTGCAGTATTTATAGGATGCAGTAGCCATGCTATCGCATGCCTATTCACGGCACCCCCTTCATCAGAGATCGTTGCACGTGGTGTGCTGGCCGACATTCGCGTCGTTAATCGCTGCAATTTCATCACGTGTGATGATTGCTCGATCCTCGCATTTGGTGTGCTAACAGTTTGATGGCCGACATTCGTGTCGTTAACTGCTGCAATTTCATCACGTGTGATGATTGCTCGACCATCCGACGCGCTGACCCCGGTGTTGAGAAAAGTGTTCACTTGTGCGCTCCCCGCGGGGCTACACGTAATTACTCCACCTAGGCGAAGTCTCAGCACTGATTATGGAATGGGAAGGTCATTGCACTTGTTAATGGACTGGGAACCAGTAAAGCGCATGGACATCAGATTTTGGCGAGCGCTACCGTATGTCAAGAATGTTTCGGAAGCTGTCGGCCGCCTTCTCGCACAACTTGGGGTTGGAGTTGCACACAGACCGGAGGCAACCATCAGGCGTCTGGTCATGAAACCGAAAGACCCACTGCCACGGCTAGAAACCTCTGGAGTCGTTTGTCGGATCTGGTGCAGTTGCGGACAAAGCGACTACGTCGGAAAAACTGGAAGACAGCTCCGATCGTAAATGGTCAAACACGCTGCAGCGGTGCGGAGAAATGACGCCAGCTCTCAAGTTGCGGCTCATTCCACGAGGTCCGGCCGCATATTCAAATTTAACGAGGCCGAAATTCTCGCAAGATGTGGCAACCGCGTGAGCCGGGAGCTGCTTGAGTCATCGTTTACTGGCCCCTAGTCCATTAACAAGTGCAATGACCTTCCTCTTCCATACTCGGTGCTGAGACTTCGCCTAGACGGAGAAATTAGCCACAGAGGGCGCGCACAAGTGAACACTTATCCCAACACCAGGGTCGGTGCGTCAGATGGTCGAGCAATCATCACACCAACATCCAACGCACGTGATGAAATTGCAGCAATTAACGAAGCGAATGTCGGCCATCACACCAAGTGTGACGATCCCGGATGAAGGCGGGAGAGCCGTGAATATGCATTGGCATGCTGTCGCATGGCGACTGCATCTTATAAATACTGCAGCCCCTTATGCATGAACCACCCGTATCTGCTTTTTTGTCTCTGATGGCGGGTTCGAGCAGGAATCCGAAACGTCGGGCCAAAAAAGCTCTTGTCCCAGCGATTGTGTCTCCTTCTTCAAAATCTAGCAATCTGTTACACTGAAGCGCTACACAAATGCTACTGATAGCGCAGACGCAGGCTCACAGGCCATCATACTCACTGAAGTGAAAGGGCACGTGTGTAATTCTGTCTCTCAACCAATCCTTGAGCGAGACAGTATTCAAACAGAAACTTTACTCATACAGGCACGGTTCATGGAGAATCGATTGGCATGGCGGATTCCCCAGGCATACTAAGTTCGAAGTGTTTATCCAGACGGAGTGAATCGTACATGAAGATGCATGAGTGTTACAGACATTAGGCCAGTTCGTAACGGTCCCGCAACTACAGATATTAGCAGGTGGTTGACAGGGGAACCAACAGCACCCACATAGGCGAATTATCAAAGACCGCAAAGTCAGACCATTAGCGTCAACAGGTCAGTTAGGCGCAATGTGGAAATGATGGTGACAAAGGTCTTTTATGAGAAGAAGTCTTATGTTCTTAAATACATAAAAAATCGCATTATCACGGCCTACACTTTGTAATCAAATAGTCCTCCCCCCTAACCTATGCTACAAGGTCATTAGTAATATGCGAATGATGAACGGCATTCACTTAAGACTTCAGTAGGTAAAGAAATGCTTCAGTAGTCTCTTCAGATTACCCAGTATGCCATCTGCTGTCTGAATTCAAACTCCCTATCTTGGACCTACGCTTATATTACTTCGCGCGCTTTAGAAGATGCGCCATTTCGCGGGGGACACTGTTTGGACAAAGTATCGAAACATTGTTCTTGCGTTTGGTGACATCTGTGAGTGTTCCCCTAGTGGGTCTGAAGCCGAGTGACATAAAAGACATCGACAGAGTTCCCCCTCTGGTTGCCACTATCGGTAGCATATTCGACTGAGCATCACTTCGTATCTGTGTCTTATCTTGGTAGATTGGCCACTATCCGTGGTAGAAGAGACTACAGTCTAGGATTTGGAAACATTTATGTTAGTGTCCTGTCTTCGCTTACATATCAACTTACGTGCGAGTAACCGCGTCACGTTTGAAGGTAAAAATTGCAACGTAGTGTATTCATACCCCTAGACGTACCTGCTCATCAATTAGCACAGCGGTTTTCCTCCTTTAGTCTGGGATTCAATCGTTAGACGACTGATCACAGAGACCCATCCGTTAAACCCCCTTACTAAAAAGCAGTAAATATGTGACCTGGACTCAAATACTGGACTCCCACTGGCCTGACTCAGAAACTACCACTGCGTTTGTACTACCGTTTGGCTACTGACTGTTTGTCCTTATTAGATCTTTTCTCTGGGTCTCCAGACCGAAGTCATATGGCAGCGTACCCATTCTCTCAGAATATTTCCGATCGTAGTTAGCGGGAAAGTGAGCAAAGAAATCAGTGGTGAAGGAGCTGGTTCAATTTTCGATGGCTAAAGTGTCCTGGTTTGAGTCTTTGGTCTTTCCGGGATGGTATGACTGGTTAATGACGATATGTAGGACGGAAACGGTCATTCTGGTATCTTTATCAGCAGTATCCTCAAAACATGCTAGTCACCCAGGACTGGATCTGGGGGCCATTACGAGGTAAATAAACTACTTATTGCATAGGTCTTCAGTTTCAGTCTCAATTTATTAAGGGAAATACAGGCGAGCGCCTTTAAACTCCATATTGGTTACAAGTCGTTGGAGAAAAACATTGATAAGTGGGAAGGTAGGAAAAGAGATTTTGTACATGGCCGCGGACAGCTGACATTTAATCGAAAAAGAGTAATAATTAACGGTTACTGACCAATTAGAAGTAGTATGAGCATGTATAAGTTGATGCCGGTTACGTGAGTGGATGTGAGGTTGGTAATTGGGAAGCTTGATACGCGTCAAGTCTGCACTTAAAGGTATTCTTGTCGGTATAATTGAAACCTGGTCTGGCTGGTATGGTATGCGACATAATTCATGAAATGGTGTGACGGAATCTGAGAGATTCGATTTTATTCAACCAAGACATTACATATTTTGCTTATTTGCTTCGTCTTTTCAGGAAGGCGTCAATTTTTGCGCAGAAGATGTGTAAAAGTAATTTTATGAGGCATAATGCTTACAAATTTGAGCTAAAATCTAGGCAGTCTTTCATCCGAACAAACTTCTATTTTAATTGCTGCCTTGTACATAGCTTATACAGTAATTTGACTTAAGAGGCTTACCAGACAAAATATATCATACTTGAAGATTAGTTTTTTATTCTGCCTAAGTAAAGTGAAACCAGAAATAAACAAAAACGTTCTTTTTAAAAGATCTGACGTTTCGCGACTTCTAAACGTGATCTCACGCATTGAATTACAGTAATTACGCCTCAGGCAATCCTTCATTTAAACCTACCGATGCTATTATGTCACGGGCGAATGCATCACAAGTAACCGTAAAAGGGTCCGTTATCAAGTGGTCATTTTTACTCTTGAAGAGGTGGTAGAATAGTTTTTTGAGGTGTAGGTTTCATTCCTATTTGACATAAAAACATAGCCGGAACAGAAATAACAGTTTTAGCACAGAAGCTAACGTTTCGAACATTCCATTGAGAACACTGAACGCCATAAAATATTTTATTGGTCTTTCAAGAACACTGAAACTCAATAAACTGCGCTGCCTCCAAAAGTAGTATGTTAATTTAAATGAGAGAAGATCCCCTGATGCACAGATAGTGGCATGCTTACGTCGGTGCCTGCTAACCCCGTTCAATTTTTTTTACTGACTGGCCTGCAAATACATGACCTTAGGAAAACTTTTGTTCCTGTGACCTCGCTATCGTCAAAGCCAAACGAAATTTTCTTTGCGTTAATCAACCCTATATCTAATAACTTGATGAAAGGAGAATTACATCGATTTCCAGACGCAAACTAATGAAACGCACGGCCAGATGCTACGGAATCGACCTGGTGGTAGACCTCTTATAACACTTAGTCTTGGGAGATATTTAATGAAAAAATAGGTAGAAATGTAATTTTTCAAGAACTACTATGCCTATGCCGTTTTGATTAGTCAGCTATTTGCCTGAACAAAAATCACGTACTCCTAGAAACTGAGTCGGCCCATGTGACAGGAATAATCCCGTTTTCGACATTTCCGCTTTTCTTAAGAAATTTTTTATTTCTAGTCAACAAAATGACATTTTAGACATCCATTTTACGCTCGCGTTTAGTCGGTTGCTTCAAAAGTGTCACATCTGATATTGTTTGATTCCTAATTCAAACAACTGGGAGTGTGAAGAGGCGAATGTCCTTTACTTAACATGATTTTGTCGTAAAAATGCCACTCCTAGATGTCCTGAAGTGTGGAAGAATTGTCGCACAATAGCATAAGCACACACATAAGAAAATCGCTACCGAAAGTTAAAGATGCCTGGTCAGTAAACAATGCAAAAAGGATAGAACGATCATCGCTATATTTTTAATAACGACATTATTACTCATTCGTGAGGAAAAATTGTCAACTGTAAGAAGCTGCAGATCCCGGAAAAAAATAATGGACACGCACAGGGAAGAGATGACGAAATTCATCTCAGATATTTTGTATGACCTGTTCTAAAAGTTGTCCCACTTTTGGAGAACGCAGTTTGACGATTCTAGCCGCTTCACTTGGATTTATCCGGGGGTCGTTTCGGGCATATGTGATCAGGCAAATTGCCAGTGTTTTGAGTTTTAGGTAGTTTGCAGCCAGGATCTCCTGAACCATTTTCATGCCTGAAAGTTAAAGTATGAGTAACGATTACTAGTTAAAGATCAGTAGACGGTTTTCCAACGTGTAAAATTCAGAGTTAACTGACAGAAAAAACTGCGTGAAGAAAGACATTCGGTCGATAAACATCAGTCGTCAGGAGAGATGGCCTAGTGTTCTCGGAACCTTTGCCGGTTGTTCCGCTGAACTGTCATTCTGACGGCTAATTTAAATACTTACCTCAACAGGCACGAAATGCTGTTTACTATCGACTGGGTCTGCCGTAAAGTAGGAAGATTTGTTTAGAACTGTTGACGCCAGGACTCGTACGATTCCAAAAAATATGATGTTTTTCACTCAGGCACTCGGCTGTAAACAGCATTTTGACCACGTTCAAGGTCATCGATGCGTCTTTTTGTGAGAACTGGTTGACCAAGATCACTGGATTTGCTAGCAATTGGCTGGTATATTTTGCTATCTGAAAATAATTGCAGAAAAGTTTTCGAGGTTGACTCCGTCAGATACTATTGGCCGTAAGGTTACTGGACTCCCGACGCTTACCAGTTGAGCTCTTGACGTCTCTTGTGCTTCAGTCATTAAAATTTAGTGTGTACCCCGAAAAGTCGGAGAAACTGACAGAAGGGATGAGTTTTCGACTGTTTTTGTAGGGCAGTTCTTGATTACCTTTGAGCTCTAGAAAGTTAACTTCCCCAAAGCAATCACATCGAACTTGCACTTTGATCGACCTAAGACCTCGTAGAATAAATGCAATTTTTGCTTCACGATATAGCACAATGCTTTCTAAAAAACGCTATCGAGTCAGTATTCTGGAATTTATTAATCGTGGACTAATATCAGCTTAGCAGTGAAGTAATCCGGTTAACAGACAGCAAATCTACTAAATTCGTAATTGACCGAGACACGATCGCCTCAGCATGAGAGAGGTTTATATGATCACAGTAGAATGAATCCCTTTTCGTCCTACAAATCATTGTCTAAGACAACCGCTTCCACGCTATTAGTGGAGGGACTTGTCGAAATTTGTAGCTGCAGCAGTCAGAATGATGTTCAACTGAAAAAAAATAACGCTTGAACGGGACAAAACGTCCGAAGGCTAGCTCCTAACTTACATTTCGAAAATATTGCGTCAACGATATGAAAAGTGCTATTTTGAATTAAGCAACACGGCCCGCCATTGGCAAGATATTTTCGCCTAAAATGCCTCTTCGTTGTTCTGAAGGGGTGCAGTGGAAGGTAACAGCGCGATGTTTCGACGTTCTTGTCGGTTCATGGTTAGTTCAGTTGACAGATGATTGAACTATCTTCAGATTTCTAAGCATTAATTATCGCATGGACTGCATTTTTTCAGTTTCTGCAGTCGCCTGGGCGCTTTGGAAAACAGTCTGGCTATTATACCGAAGACTGTGCATGCCGACGGGTGGGAACCGATCTCCCGTCGTCACCGCCAGCTGGTGTTCATGCGTTCGCGTCCATAGCTGTTTTCCTGCCTTGTCATGACTATCAGTTGGGCGACTGTCTCTGGTGATGGGTCTGAGTGAGAGTCCGAAGTGTGAGGTCAGTATATTTCCTGTTCCAGTGATCGCATCTTCGTCTTCTGAATTAGTTGAGCACTAACAAGAACTCACTCCCTTTCCATCCCTGGTTGCGTGGAAAGTCAGGAGATTACCAGCCCGTACTGGCATCAGAGATCCCCGTTGACCATCCTTTGCATATGGCTTCGACGAATTTCTTGAGGCAGGAAAGCTTTCGAACTTAATTCTGGTTCACCATCAGTCTTTTAGTGCCTTTGGTGCGAACACTTGTTTAGGAATCATGCAATGATCTGGCGGAAGAGTGCATTTTTTATTAGGATAAGCCAGCCCCCGTCCTGAATAATTTTCGCAGTCCAGGTTCCTTTGCGGTAGATCCCCATTGTGATCTGATACTAGGAGGTAAAGAGGAGGCGTCTTTCATATTCTTCCTGCGTACAGGAGATTTTTGTACAAGTTCATTTCAAGCTGTCTCCAAAGCGTTTGATTCAAATCCCGACATGCAGCAGCCGAAGTGAGTACATTCAGAATTCCGATTTTTAGACGGTGAGAACATAAGTCTCCTTCTTCCGCAAAACGGCTTCAGAGGCGTAGTTTAGGACAAACGCACATATTTCACGTTTAAAACTGAGGTGTCTGCCAGAAATCCCATATAAAACCTGTGGGGGACTAAATGATGAGCCGAGCCCCTCGTGGTCGCTACAAATAGCCTAAGAAAGTCGATGCATGGCGTTTCTGGGTTCTCATGGAAGATCTTCCTATAATTCAAGTCAAACCACTTAGTGAAAGCTATGCCAATACTGAGTGAACAAAATGACAACGCATTGTTGCCCAATTTTCAGGCGTGAAAATAATAAAGTCACCTCGCCAAAGATGATGATATTCAGCTGAGATGGGTACACACGTTTCGGGCAGAACCTAACCATTCCTGTTCTAAGGGCTATATTCTATGCGCTTTTCTCCTAAAATGGGACACAGGATAGATGGGTCATATCGGATTCTGGCAGACTTTTTCGGTAATGCACACCCATAACAAATGTCAACATTCTGGGTGTAATGGGAGACCCGGCTGCCGGATCGTGTCGCACAATTTGAGGGCTCTACCGTCCCACATTGTTGTTATTTGTCCAAATCCGCGGTCCAGTGTTTTCTGTGAACGCGTGGGTGTAGAGCGGTACGCCTAGGTGCGGGCCCGGCCATGCCAGTCACATGCGCCCTCTCCCACCTCCGGTTTTCCCGACGCCGGGCTCAGGTGGGGGAAGAGGAGAAAGTGTAAAAGATGCAGCCCAAGTCCACTACCAATTCAAACTATTTTACGCACAAGTCACTGTGCCCGCCCTCACCTTGCTGTGGAGCACACGTTGGACATTGTCGGACTCGACGGCCGAACAGTCATACTATCATATTTAGCAATCCTAGAAAT
This sequence comes from Spirometra erinaceieuropaei, assembly GCA_902702965.1. NCBI lineage: Eukaryota > Metazoa > Platyhelminthes > Cestoda > Diphyllobothriidea > Diphyllobothriidae > Spirometra > Spirometra erinaceieuropaei. The sequence goes on from CACRXP010000580.1 coordinate 254,313, forward strand.
TCTCGCTGAGGTTATTGCATCCGGTTTTGACGCTGGCATAGCTTTTTGGACGTCTTTTGTGTGATAACACCCGTCCTGACCGGATAAACAGGTTGACGGAACTCGTGAAGCGTCCTAAGTCGAAAATGCTGCCTTTATCTAACCCTGGAACACACAGAAGAAGGAATATGAGGTAACATAAAGCCTAAGTACCAATTCTGCCCATCGAAGAGTCCTCCACCACTTCTGTTACTACTACTACTACTACTATTACTACTACTACTACTACTACTACTACTACTACTACTACTACCACTGCTTCTACTACTACTACTACTACTACTGTTACTACTACCACCAACACTACTACTAATATTACTACTATTACTACTACTGCTACTACTACCACCACCACCACTACTACTAATATTACTACTATTACTACTACTGCTACTACTACCACCACCACCACTACTACTAATATTACCACTTCTATTACTACT